>JAQFVV010013058.1:122500-288345 GCA_028023455.1 Epiperipatus broadwayi | reverse complement strand
GTCTATCATTTCAGCCATTTAAAACATTCGTTAAGAGTCTCTCATTTATATGTTATTTCATTTCATTTTAATTTTATTCCATTTCTTTTCATGTCATTTCTCATATCTGTCTATCATCTCATCCATTTAAAACATTCGTTAAGAGTTTCTTCTATCATCTCATTTATCCTCTCTTCTTTATTCCATCTTCTTCTTATATCTCTCTTTCATTTATTTCAATCATCTTATTTTTTTTCTCTCTCCATTACATATACCATTTCTTTTCTCTTTCTCACATTTACTCTCTCTTTTATTTTATTTTCTTCTTATCTCTCTCTCTCTCTCTCTCTCATTTTATTAGGTTACAATATATATATATATATATATATATATATATATATATATATATATATATATATATATATATATATATTTCTAATGTTTTCACGGATAAAAGATGTCATATTATTATTACTATTTGCGGGATATTCCGTGTAGTGAAAAAGCTAAATGCTGACGTTTCAGTACAATATCAAGTACCTTCCTCAGAGCGTCCTCTTTCTCAAATTTGAGAAAGAGGACGCTCTGAGGAAGGTACTTGATATTGTACTGAAACGTCAGCATTTAGCTTTTTCACTACACGGAATATCCCGCAAATAGTAATAATAATATGACATATATATATATATATATATATATATATATATGATTATAATTGTAGCCAACATTTAACAATTCATTTAAATACATTTCAATATTTTTAGCTTTATCTGATGAATATTTACAAAGACTATTATTTCTAAATATAAAAGACTTCAAACCTGCCATTTATATGACATTGGTACTCTTGATATATGGGAATATAATCTATTTTTCCTATAGGTTTAATGGTCATACAGTAATCCTGCTTACATTGATTTCTAGTTATTTTAAGATCAAGAAACTGAATGCACACTGAATTTTCATACACTTTTCTCCATTTTAAACCATTTAAATTATTTAATTCTTTAAACAACTCTTTAATTGTATTTGGCCTGCTGCATACAAAAACGTCATCAACATATTGATAATATACAGTAATATTTTTTTGATAACATTCCCTTTTCATAATATTTTTTTTTGTATGTAGAAATTACAAAATTACATATTTGTGTAACAGTAAGTAAACTCATTGGCCAGTCATTGCCCATTTTATAAAATTTTGTCCTAAAAACTGCATATATATTTTTATCAATAAAGCTTAATGTTTCAATTATAAATTTTGTAATTTTTACATTCAAATTTTTTAAACTTAATATGCTGGAAATAATTTTAATAGACACTATTTGGTCAATTGATCCATACAATTCACTTATGTTTGGAGTACATATTACATCATTAACATCACTCATAATGTTACAAATTTTACTAACGGAATCAAATGATGAACTTATTGTATATTTACCAAAACCAAAAATTTCTTGTTGAATTTTTTCAATTAATCATCATATCATATAATAAACCATTCCCCTGAAATCCAACGTTATCTGTAATGGTTCATTCTCATTATGTAGTTTTATAGTTGGAAAAATATTGCAGCAGAAGTACAAATCTTATAGTAAGTACTATTGTAAACCACATTATTTTTGCCTTTTTTTAAAAAATGTTATTAATAAATTGAATATGCAAATTTACTATATTTACATTATCAACTTTTATAAATTTTATTAAACGCCCATTATTATATTAAGTAATAATTTACTAAGGCTGTAACCTTAGAAATAAACGTCTGAAAATTTTTTCAGACGTTTATTTCTAAGGTTACAGCCTTAGTAAATTATTATCAACTTTTATAAAATTAAGACCATTCTTTTGAGTAATAACTTTATTTTCATAATCAGATTTTAGTAATACACACATTTTTAATCCTTTATCATCATTTATACAAACTATATTATTAACAGATGTAATTTTTTTTCAAATTTAGATATTAGTATCTTCCAATCATAATTTGTTATATAATTAAAAAAAATTTCCTAAACTTTTTTTACTAAATCTTAACAAATTTTTAAATCACGTTTAATTATACTTTAGGAATTTTCTACCACAGATTTCAAATCTATATCACTATCTTTCCATTGACCACCAACATATTTTGCATCAAGATATAATGTATGTTTATTGATGAAAATCGAGATCCACATTCGATAAATTAACACATTTATTGACCATCTCATACAATGAGTAATCTCATACACATTTTTCATAATATCGATTAAAATATTACTAAAAATATTTAAATATATTAATATATATTATCAATATGTAGATGATATTTTATATGCAGTTGGCTGAATACAATTAAAAAGTTGTTTAAAGAATTAAATAATTTAAATGACTTAAAGTTGATAAAAACAGATGAAAATTCAATGTGCATTCTGTTTCTTGATCATAAAATAATTAGAAACCAATGTAAGCTGTATTACTGTATAACCATTAAACCAATAGTAAAAAGGGATTATATTCAATACAAATCAAGAATGCCAATGTCACCTAAAATGGCAGGTTTAAAATCGTTATTTAGAAATAATAGTCATTGCAAATATTCATTGGATAAGGCCAAAATATTGAAATATATTCAAATGAATTGTTAATGTCAGATATATATATATATATATATATGTCCACAGATGGCGTCCTACCAAGACTGCCAATCAAGCGTATGTTTTGTTTACATAAACGTCAGAGTAGTTAGTATTCACTATCTCTAACTATAATTCCACTTTCAGATCATGATTTCAAGCTATTTGCTATCGTCAGTGAAAGACAGGAATAAAGAAACTAGATCTGAATACAAACTCTGAGCGTTTATGAAACAATTTCTATTCAGCTTGCAAGCGTGAATTTTTTAGACACGTAATGTCTTCAAACTCAGCATAGCAAACCAGATAGCTACATGGGTCTGATCTCAGTTCAGCATCACCACATAGTAGAAGCCTCTGCAATCTATATCATTGCAAGAAAGACCTCAAAGGTACATTTATGATAAACAAAAATGCAAGTTAAAAAACTTGCTAACGCTTGTATTTATGTCCACAGATGGCGTCCTACCAAGACTGCCAATCAAGCGTATGTTTTGTTTACATAAATGTCAGAGTAGTTAGTATTCACTATCTCTAACTATAATTCCACTTTCAGATCATGATTTCAAGCTATTTGCTATCGTCAGTGAAAGACAGGAATAAAGAAACTAGATCTGAATACAAACTCTGAGCGTTTATGAAACAATTTCTATTCAGCTTGCAAGCGTGAATTTTTTCCGACACGTAATGTCTTCAAACTCAGCATAGCAAACCAGATAGCTACATGGGTCTGATCTCAGTTCAGCATCACCACATAGTAGAAGCCTCTGCAATCTATATCATTGCAAGAAAGACCTCAAAGGTACATTTATGATAAACAAAAATGCAAGTTAAAAAACTTGCTAATGCTTGTATTTATGTCCACAGATGGCGTCCTACCAAGACTGCCAATCAAGCGTATGTTTTGTTTACATAAACGTCAGAGTAGTTAGTATTCACTATCTCTAACTATAATTCCACTTTCAGATCATGATTTCAAGCTATTTGCTATCGTCAGTGAAAGACAGGAATAAAGAAACTAGATCTGAATACAAACTCTGAGCGTTTATAAAACAATTTCTATTCAGCTTGCAAGCGTGAATTTTTTAGACACGTAATGTCTTCAAACTCAGCATAGCAAACCAGATAGCTACATGGGTCTGATCTCAGTTCAGCATCACCACATAGTAGAAGCCTCTGCAATCTATATCATTGCAAGAAAGACCTCAAAGGTACATTTATGATAAACAAAAATGCAAGTTAAAAAACTTGCTAACGCTTGTATTTATGTCCACAGATGGCGTCCTACCAAGACTGCCAATCAAGCGTATGTTTTGTTTACATAAACGTCAGAGTAGTTAGTATTCACTATCTCTAACTATAATTCCACTTTCAGATCATGATTTCAAGCTATTTGCTATCGTCAGTGAAAGACAGGAATAAAGAAACTAGATCTGAATACAAACTCTGAGCGTTTATGAAACAATTTCTATTCAGCTTGCAAGCGTGAATTTTTTAGACACGTAATGTCTTCAAACTCAGCATAGCAAACCAGATAGCTACATGGGTCTGATCTCAGTTCAGCATCACCACATAGTAGAAGCCTCTGCAATCTATATCATTGCAAGAAAGACCTCAAAGGTACATTTATGATAAACAAAAATGCAAGTTAAAAAACTTGCTAACGCTTGTATTTATGTCCACAGATGGTGTCCTACCAAGACTGCCAATCAAGCGTATGTTTTGTTTACATAAACGTCAGAGTAGTTAGTATTCACTATCTCTAACTATAATTCCACTTTCAGATCATGATTTCAAGCTATTTGCTATCGTCAGTGAAAGACAGGAATAAAGAAACTAGATCTGAATACAAACTCTGAGCGTTTATGAAACAATTTCTATTCAGCTTGCAAGCGTGAATTTTTTAGACACGTAATGTCTTCAAACTCAGCATAGCAAACCAGATAGCTACATGGGTCTGATCTCAGTTCAGCATCACCACATAGTAGAAGCCTCTGCAATCTATATCATTGCAAGAAAGACCCATGTAGCTATCTGGTTTGCTATGCTGAGTTTGAAGACATTACGTGTCTAAAAAATTCACGCTTGCAAGCTGAATAGAAATTGTTTCATAAACGCTCAGAGTTTGTATTCAGATCTAGTTTCTTTATTCCTGTCTTTCACTGACGATAGCAAATAGCTTGAAATCATGATCTGAAAGTGGAATTATAGTTAGAGATAGTGAATACTAACTACTCTGACGTTTATGTAAACAAAACATACGCTTGATTGGCAGTCTTGGTAGGACGCCATCTGTGGACATAAATACAAGCGTTAGCAAGTTTTTTAACTTGCATTTTTGTTTATCATAAATGTACCTTTGAGGTCTTTCTTGCAATGATATAGATTGCAGAGGCTTCTACTATGTGGTGATGCTGAACTGAGATCAGACCCATGTAGCTATCTGGTTTGCTATGCTGAGTTTGAAGACATTACGTGTCTAAAAAATTCACGCTTGCAAGCTGAATAGAAATTGTTTCATAAACGCTCAGAGTTTGTATTCAGATCTAGTTTCTTTATTCCTGTCTTTCACTGACGATAGCAAATAGCTTGAAATCATGATCTGAAAGTGGAATTATAGTTAGAGATAGTGAATACTAACTACTCTGACGTTTATGTAAACAAAACATACGCTTGATTGGCAGTCTTGTAGGACGCCATCTGTGGACATAAATACAAGCGTTAGCAAGTTTTTTAACTTGCATTTTTGTTTATCATAAATGTACCTTTGAGGTCTTTCTTGCAATGATATAGATTGCAGAGGCTTCTACTATGTGGTGATGCTGAACTGAGATCAGACCCATGTAGCTATCTGGTTTGCTATGTTGAGTTTGAAGACATTACGTGTCTAAAAAATTCACGCTTGCAAGCTGAATAGAAATTGTTTCATAAACGCTCAGAGTTTGTATTCAGATCTAGTTTCTTTATTCCTGTCTTTCACTGACGATAGCAAATAGCTTGAAATCATGATCTGAAAGTGGAATTATAGTTAGAGATAGTGAATACTAACTACTCTGACGTTTATGTAAACAAAACATATGCTTGATTGGCAGTCTTGGTAGGACGCCATCTGTGGACATAAATACAAGCGTTAGCACGTTTTTTAACTTGCATTTTTGTTTATCATATATATATATATATAATGTTATTAAAATTTTATATGAAATATAAAAATAAAAATAATAATAATAATATTGCTTCTTCTGCTAATAAAAATTATGGATATTATTACCATATATTTCAAATGATCAAGCATATTTTATAAGGAAAATGTAAAAAGATTTACATGGCATTGCATTTTATGCATCTCCTATATTAAACTAATTAATAAGTAACTCTAAAGATAAAACTTTATTTATAAATAAAAATTGCATCATTTATAAATGGATACGTAGGTGTGGTAGTGAAAATATAGGAGAAACAACATTTATGAGAGAAAAAAGAACTAAAGAGCACTTGGTGTTATTAAAAAAGGTCAGAAAATGAAACAAAATTGCAAAGAAAATAATAATGTTTCAGTATCCATTTTTATGACCATAATAAGTCAGGTATTTAAGGTTTTAACTTCGATTATAATAATGTAAACTATTGCAAATTGGAAAAAATAACAAGAAAAAGAAAATAAAGGAAGCTATGCTAATATACAAGTGCAACAAGACTTAATTACCAGACATGCAGCAAAAGTTAAGATCACAGAATTGTGGGAAAGTTAGCTTTTCAATGTGTTAGTTGACAAAGATTATGAGAATAATCAAAAGCACTTTGAAGTGGATAAAAAAAATTTAAGTTTTACTTTACATATATCTAATTACTGTATTTATAAATATTCAATGATAAGATTATGCATATCAATTTGAAGAAATACAAAAATTTACAAACCAGATACCCCCCTTCATCCAATAGTAAGTGCAATAGGTTCTCCAACTCATATTTTGGCTAGATACTTATCGGATTTCATTAAACCAACAATCCCATCTATTAAATCATATATTAAAAACTCTCTTCATTTTATTTCTGTTTTAAAAAGTTTAAAAATTAATACTAATGACATTCTGGTCAGTTTTGATGTCGTGTCTTTGTTTACAAACATTCCAATTGGTGAAGCTTTAAATGTAATCTCACAACGTTGCAATTTAACAGACCATATTATTGCTTTGATTAAACATTGTCTCTTAAATACATATTTTGTATACAAAGGACAGCATTACAGACAAGTTTTTGGTACTCCTATGGACTCACCTATCTCAGAAGTAATAGCTGATTTATTCATGGAATATATGGAAACTCGTGCTTTAGAATCATCATCTTTAAAACCTCTCATTTCGCTCAGATACATAGATGACACTTTTGTCATATGGCAACATGGAAAAAATAAATTAGATGATTTTTTTTTACATTTAAATAATATGCATCCTCATATTAAATTTACAATGGAGACAGAGTCTGATGGAAAACTCCCTTTTCTTGATGTTCTAGTCACCAGAACACCAAACAGTTTATCTTTTTCTATTTACAGAAATAATACACACACAGACAGATATTTACATTTCCATTCTCATCATCATCCAACTCAGATAGTTTTTGTAGCCAAAACTCTTTTAAATAGAGCAATTAACCTTTCAGATGAGACACATCTGAAAGAAGAAATAAATCATATTAATAGTGTTTTATTAGCAAATAGTTATAATTACAAATTTATTAAAAAGCCTTACTTCTAGCCCAAAATAGACAAAATAGGAAACAAAAAGATGATAAATCAGCTATTAGGATTTGTGTTCCATATGTAAAAGGAACTACAGACAGTATCGGACATATATTAAAATGCTATAATATAGATACAGCATTTTCTGCTCATCAAAAGATCAGCAATATAATAACCAAGCGTAAAGATTCAATCCCTCTTGAATCTCATGGTGTCTATCAAATCTCATGTAAAAATTGTAAAGCTTCTTACATAGGTATGAGTAATTGTTGCATCAGTGTTAGGAGAGATGAGCATGCTAATGCAGTTAAACAACACTCATCATCATCAGCACTCTCACTCCATACTATAGATTCAGGTCATAAAATTGATTTTTCTAGTACCAGGATCATATCCAGATGTGATAATCTCTACCAGTGCAAAATTAGAGAAGCCATTGAGATACTTAAAAGGCCAGATTGTATCAATAAGTGAGATGATACATGCAAACTTCCTCCTATTTGGAAAGATTTCTTTAAAAAACATTCTTAAATTTAACATTTTTGCTATTGGTGGAATTTTAACATTTTATTCAAATCAGTGATTGTAGCACCTCTACAACCGTCTTTCTACCTTTTATAACTCTGTGGATGGCTTGTGTGAGCAAGTCAAAACATCAGTATATTAATATTAAAAGTTTTTAACATGGATGAACTCGCAAAATATGTATTTTATATATTTAACCCATGCAAATCTTCATTTTAACACACACACACACACACACACATATATAGCATATATATATATATATATGTGTGTGTGTGTGTGTGTGTGTATAAATATATCCGATATATATACACATCTGGGTCTTGTTTTGTGCAGTAGATACATTCTTCAGAAAATGTGCACAAAAGAAATTGCACAAAAATAGACTTAACTTACCTTGAAAAATGGGGGATATGTTCTGTAATTTACAGAAATCACATAAAAGCAAAGCAACAAGGAAGTGTGACTAATAAAAAATATCAAATATTTGAAAAAAAACATAATACATGACAAATTTTTTTGTACTTTTCTTTTAACTACAGTATTTAATTTTACATGCATCTTTTAATCATTACCGCTATTTGACATATGCATTTGTTTGTGAACTGGTAAGAAATCAGGTTCATGATGTGATGTACAACTAGCACCACTTTCAGTCTTGTGCTGTGATAATCGTTTTCTATTTCTATATTAAAAAATGAGATTGCAATCAAAACAAAAAGATTATACATTATCACTAGAAAGATTATTTTCAGTTTACACAATCATTAAAATCTACATTATTTATTTCATAAATCTAAAAAAATATTTATTTCTGTTATATCTAACAAAATACATTTTAAAAATTTTAAATTTTTGAATAATTATTGTGATATTTTTAAAAGTAAGTATAAATCTATTATTATTATTTACTCATTAGTAAAAGTAGATTATTTATATAAAATCTAAGATCCTAAATACAGCTTCAGGCCATTTTCACATTAGCTGCTAATATAACATTATATTTTTGAAAAAAAAAAAGTATTTCAAGTCAAAATAAGTTATTAATAATTTAAATTTCTTGATATCTAATAAATATAATGAAATATGAAAGATATTAAGAAAAAAAAGAATCACATAACTTTAAAAACACATTAAAATAATCTGCATAAAACGAGATTCAGGTATAAATATAGATGGGTTAGAGAATATTTCAATTTTTTTTTTAGTTTTAAAATAAATGTAAATATTTGAGACATTTTTCCACAAAAATAAAACATATTTTATAGAGGATAAAATAGAGACTAAATTTAATTTTCAGCTTTTCAATTGTTATCACCTCACTTCTCATCTCAATTTACCCATAGTGAAATATTATCAACATGTAATATTGAAGTTCAGAATAAAATTACAAAAATACTTTAATTTTTTTTAAATAATATACATATTATTTTTTGGTAATAGAAATATAAAGAAAATCATATAATCATCATAATTAAAGAAAGGGTAGATATGAGTCAGTTAACTTATGGTGGTTGATTTCAGGAATTTGAAATTAGCTTCTCAAATACTTCAATAAATTATTAGAATTTTAAAAGATACAAAAAATGATAATAAATCAACTAAATTTAAAGCAAAATACACTGAAAATCAAAACTGATAAAAATACTAGAAATTATTGCAACTACAAGATATTCTACAAACATCAAAAAGCTAAAATATGAATCTTGATAATAAAAATAACAGTATATCCTAATACCTAAAGTCAATTTTGAACTTTCTTAAAACAGATAACATAAAAATAAATAAAACTATACAAGTTTTATTTCATGATATATGATTATCTACTTCAAAAGAGAATGCAGAGAGGACTTTGTTATTAACTGAAAAAAGATCTTTTGATTGCTCTTGGAGGCCTTAAAGGAACTGAGCAACGCAAATTTCAAAAGTCCACTCCATACATTCTTGTCATCGCAGCTGTTATTACTGTGTGATTATTCATAAATTATACAAACATGGATTGTCTGCTCATCAACACACATTAGACAGCATGGTGAATTTATTGGCTTTTTACCTCTAAGTCTAAGATCAAAAAATACTGTGGTCTTTCTTCTTAATTGCCTGATAAGGCAAAATGAATGTTTGTGTAAATGATAAATATTTTTCAATGCATATATACACTTACGACAGACAAAAATAAATCATGGCCCTTATTCTCAGGAGGCTGTAAAGTCACCAACCAAGACAACATTTGGTGGATGAAAGCATAGGGTGCTAAGAATCTCCTGATTGTGGACCCAGGCTGCAATTTGATGATGACTTTTTATTTAGATACTTACAACTGCAGATCACTTTCAAGTGAAGAAATGTTGCAAGAATTAGAAGAACTGTCTTATATTAAATGAGACATTATTGGACTTTCTGAAGTTAGAAGAAAAGGTGAAGAGACAATTGATTTAAAAATGGATAAGTACTCTATTAGTAAAGCACAAATATTGGAAATACAAGTGGAATAGGATTCATTATAAATAAAAAGTGGAAGAAAAATATTGTGGAGGTTGATGGTGTATCAGACAGATTGGCAAGATTAGTTAGTTACACAATTTAGTAGCAGATGCCAAATGCAGATAATTCACATTTATGCCCCAACAAGTTCTGATAGTGATGAAGTAGTAGAAGGTTTTTATATGGATGTAAAAAAGGCTTTTGATCAAAGTAAGCAACATTTTAAAATTGTTGTTGGAGACTTTAATGATAGAGTTGGTAAAAAAATGAAAGATGAAGGTGTTGTAGGTAATTTTGTTATGGTAATAGACATGAGAGAGTACAGAGACTATTGGAGATTGCTGAAAAAGAAAAACTTTATATTACAATATTTTTTGAGAAAAATGTTAAAAGGAAATGGACATGGAAGCATTCCAATGAAGGTACAGTAGAATTGGATTATATTTTAACTAACACAAAATACATATTTCAAGATCGTAATGTTCTTAATAAATTTAACACAGGAAGTGATCATCGATTAGTAAAATGAAAGATACGTGTTAATGCAAAATTAGAGAGACAGAAATTATTAAGAAAAAATCAATTTTTGCAGTTGATATTCCTAATCTTCAGAAACATTCTAATGAATTTAAATTAGAACTTACAAACTGGTTTCAAGTATTAGTAGATTTTGAACATGATTCAGATTTGAAAAAAAATTATATGAAAATAATTGATACACTTTTAAAAACTGCAATAAAGATAACTGGTAGAAAAAAGCAGCAATTGACCAATAAAATTTCTACTGAGACTAGAGAATTTATGAAAAAAAGAAGAAATATAAAGACATACACAAATGATGCATTAAAAAGGATTGAATATCTCGAATTTTGTAAAATAGTTTGGAAAAGAGTTGAAAAAGATATAAGAAAGTATAACTGTAAACTAGCAAGGAGAGCTGTAGAAGAAAATAAAAGTGTCAAGAATGTAAAACAACATTTTGGTATTGGTAGGAAATATATATCTGTAGTAAGAAAAAATATGGAATTATTACTAAAAAAGAGATGACATAATAAAATGGGTAGAAGACTTTTATCAAGAATTATATAGTAATAAAGAACAGGTTCCTCCTATATTTATTACATCTTGTGAAATGCCCAGAATTTGAAATGAAAAAGTGAAACATGCAACTAAATGTATGAAGAAAGGAAAGGCTCCAGGTAATGATGGAATTATAATTGATATATTAAAAGAAGCAGGTGAAGAAATAGAAAAGAAAAATAGCAAACTTATATATCAAATGTCTAAATGATAAATATGTACCAGATGATGGGAAGAATGCAGTAATAATATTCATATTTTAAAAAGGTGATAAAGAAGATATTCTAAATTACAGACCTATCAGTCTTTTATCAGTTTTATACAAAATTTTTACCAATATAATTACAACTCACCTACAGAAAGGATTAGATTTCCACCAACCAAGAGAACAAGCTGGATTTAAAGTGGTTTTAGTACAGTACATCATATCCAGGTAATGAGAGAAGTTACAGAAAGGACAAATGAATATGAGTTGCCATTATGTTTTGGATTTGTAGATTATAAAAATGCATTTGATTGTATAAACATTTCTTCAATGATTAAAGCATTGGATTGTCAATGTATAGATCCAGGGTATTGTCATATTTTAAAGAATTTTTATAAAAATACAACAGCAATAATTAGATTACATAATAATACAGGCAAAGTCAACATTGAGAAAGGTGTAAGACAAGGTGACTCCATATCTCCAAAACTTTTTATAGCAGTGTTGCAATAAATATTTTGTGGATTAAAATGGGAAACTAAATGAGTGAAAGTAAATGGAGATTATTTAAGTCATTTAGATTTTGCATATGATATAGTTGTTTTTGCAAATAATGTTTTGGAGCTGCAGGAAATGTTGCAGGAGTTTTCAGATGAAAGTAGGAAAGTAGGACTAAAGATAAATGTTAAAAAGACAAAAGTCATGTTTAATCGATTTGCTCACAATATGAAAATAAAGATTGATTATGATGAATTAGAAGAAGTTAACAGTTACAAATACCTTGGTCAGATTATTAATACAGATGGAAACATAATTGATTAAATTAATCATAGAATTAAATTTGGTTGGAATGCTTATGGTAGAAATAACTTGATACTAAAATGAAATATTTCTGTGTGTTTGAAAAGGAAGGTTTTTAACAAATGTGTTTTACCTGTTCTTACTTATGGATCTGAGACTTGGACTCTTAATAGAAGAGCAATACAGAGACTCTAAACCACTCAAAGAGGTATGTAGAGATGCATGTTGAGAGTAACTAGAAAAGATTGAGAACGCAATGTATAGGTAATAGAATAAACAGGTGTTACTGACCTCATTGAAAAAATTAAAAGATTGAAGTGGAGTTGGGCTGGACATATTGCTAGAAGAGAAGATAATAGATGAACAATTAAAATCTTAAACTTGATTCCAAGAGGTTGTAAAAGACCCAGAAAGAGACCACATGTGAGATGGATGGATAAAATAAGAAAGTGTGCAGAGTTGATGTGGAGAAGAGAAGCTAAAGATCGGAGAATATGGATTAAACTTGGAGAGACCTTCATCCTGCAGTGGATTGATAATGGTTGATGATGATGATTATGATGACTTCAAAAAACATAAATAAATCAAGATAAATTGAACTCAATTGCAGTGAAATATATAATATATAAATACCAAACAAAATATTTTAAAATTAAGTGTTTTATAAATACGTTAACTGTTTCATAAATGAATTGCATGAATTCGCTTTTTATATGAAAAAGTATTTGAGATAGAAATTAAACAAAATTATTCAAACCTGATTAAATAAATTTAATGAAGGTTGTCTTTTTGAATGTCATAACACAAATGTAATTTCTATAGAATATTGCCACCTTGGAGAAGAAAAAAATCAATAATAAGATCCTAATAGTTAATACTTTTGCCTGTTAATGCTGCAATTCAGAGTTTAATTTATGCAAAGTTATATTCTCAGATAAAATTATGTTGTTGTTTTTTTCAAGTAGATAACATATAATTAAGCATTATTTTTCAGTAAATGAGTAGAAACTATTATTAACAAGATAACTCAAGGAAGAAAAAATGTTCAAAATCTTATCATTTAGTAAGTTACAAGACTGGTATATATTATCTTCTTCTTTATCACTCATTCTTAATAAAAGGTGATGGATAGACTTTTACTGTAACAAAGGTGTTAAAACTTTTTTTGTGAATTGGTATATCACCAATGAAAATAAAAATTTTAATTAAGTTGTTACAAAGTGCTGAATCCACTATCCTATAGCCATATACATTCCATATGATATGTTTTTTTTTTTTTTTGTTTGTTTTTTTTTTTTTTTAAATAAGCTTCAAAATATAAAGAAGTTACAGTAATACACAAAAAGAAATGATTAGTTTGTATCTATTTTTTTTTTTTCATCTGGAAAAAAAAATTGTTTTAAAAAAGTATAAATATATTAACTAATAATTTGAGATAAAGTTTCAGTAAACAAAGTATTAAAAAGGGATTATTCTAATTTAAATCTATTATAGTTACTTTCTAAAAAGTGAATGGCTTGGCATATACATTTACATGTTATAATCTTGTAGCTTCTCAAATAGAAGACAAAATAGATGGTCAAGAGTTGTCAGTCAACAATTTTAGGTTATCCTGATAGATTTACTAGAAAATATAGTATCTTATAAAGTAGCGTAACAAATTTAGGAAATAAATGTAAATCTCAAATTCTCACTTCTTGTGCCATATGATCTTCAAAGTCACTAATCATTGATTAATTTTGTATAATTATATTCTTAATAATAAAAGTAATAATAGAATTAAAATATTGTTTTTCATTACTAAAAATACACATAAAATTTATTTTACAGCTATATTGGTATCAAATTATTAACTTAATAATTAAAATGTTGACAACAAAAATTTTAAATTGCAATAACAGCTTTTGTGCATCATAGTTAATGATCATATAATCTAACAAAAAATGAAATTTCTTCTCAGAATGTATACTGGAATTATCAGTCCACTGATCCAGAAGCATTGATAAAACATACAATTTAAAACATTATACAATATATCAAATTCAAATGATCTTATAATTCAGTGCTAAAAAATCAGCCTTTTACTTATTATGTTTATAACATTATATAAATATTAAGTAATTATAATTTTATGTCTTAAAATATAAATAATTCTATAATTCAAATGTAGAAATCTGTATGCGTTTATAAAAATTCTTTTTAAACAGCAAATATAAATAACTATGAACAATATTGAATCTACAACATTAACTTCCTTGCATTTTAGTGTCAATGCTCAGTAGCTATTTATGTTATATTTTATTTATTTTTTTGCTTTAAGATTAAACTTTACTCTGTATTGTATATCAATAAATTTTATGTTATTCATTGGAAATAGAAGTTAACAAATATAAAATATTTTTTACAATAATATTTCTATTATCCAGATATAAGAATGTAGTAAACTAAAATGCATGATTGCAAATTACCAATAAAAATATTAAATGTACTTGAAATATTTATTATCTAAAATCCATTTGTAATATCAATATGAATTACTCTTAATTCACCATAAAGCAATGAAATTATATTCTAATATTTAAAGTTGCACTTATAATTATTTAAAAATGACAAAAACTAACTGCTACACTGTTTGTGAAGATTTTTTATTTCAGCCAATTGTAAATTAATTTTTTTGGCATTGTGTTACCTACATTTTTTGTTTAAAATCAAATATTAAAATAAAATCTTGGTGTGATCATACATATGTTTTATCTTAAAATAAATATTTTACAAATATTTTCTAAAAATATTGATAAATTTATAAAAGAATTATGAAAAATATATAATTATTGTTTCTCAAATTACACAAAAAGTATTAGCATGTAATCTCACAAGTATTTTTGGGGCCTAAGAAAAAAACTATCAATAAGTAGTGTTAATGATTTATTTATATTAGATTTTCTGTATAATGTAATATATTCAGATTATTTTTAACATATATATATATATATATATATATATATATATATATATATATATATATATATATATATATATATAATTTTCAGGATACTCCATGTGGTAAAATAGCTAAATTGCTGACGTTTTGGTTCAATAACAAGTATCTTTTTCAAAGCCTTCTCTATCTCAAATCATAGGAATCCGTGTAGATTTAAAATCGTTTTTATCTTTTTGTTTCTCCTCATACCTAAATTCTATTGGTTGAGAATTTTTAAATGTTATTTTGTCCTCCAATAGATTCTTACAAATGTTCTTAATCTTTGATAAACAGAGCAAAACTCTCCATACAGTATTGACACCTGTGCTAAACAGAGTAATCAATGGATGCCAGAAGGCTTGTGCATAAAATCCCTATCTAATGCCTACTCATCCAATATCCCCAGACTAGTTTCTGGCTTGTTGCCTTTGTCAGTGAGGAGCTTTGGATTTGAGAGCACTGCATCTAGATCTTAGGAGCTAATGCAACCCTCTAGCAAACACCTTTTATGTCTACTTAACTACAAAACTATGAGAATGAAATTGAAAACACAAAAAAAATTTTCAATCTAAGCTCCTCACTGACAAAGGCCACAAGCCAGAAACTAGTCTGAGGATATTGGATGAGTAGGCATTAGATAGGGATTTTATGCACAAGCCTTCTGGCATCCATTGATTACTCTGTTTAGCACAGGTAGCAATACTGTATGGAGAGTTTTGCTCTGTTTATCAACAATTAATGTGCTAGTATAGGAAATGTGATCATGTGTTCTTAATCTTCTTTAATTCACACCTTTCGTTTATGCTCTTGGGCCTTTTAAATATATCTATAGCTTTTCTTAGCAATCTCTGATCATATTGTTCAATTTTTGCTAGAATATTTGTTTTATCAAAATTGATATTATGATTAGTTAATTTTATGTGAGAATAAATAGCTGATGAATTGGATTTTTCTCTGACTGCCAAATTGTGTTCTTCCTTTCTAATATATATATATTTCAGTTTCTCTCATTAAATGAAAACCATCACCATTCTAGGCAAAACAAGGGGTCAAACAAAGGCAAATATTATAACAATTTGCCTTTGAAAAGGGTGCTATGCACCAAACCTTATTAAAATTATATATTGTTTATGTTTTCTTTGCTTAAAAAGAATATGTATAATTTCATATAAATGTTTGTAATATTAAAAAGTGTTTGCATTATTAGTAATGTATAAGTAAAAAATTCATAAAAAAAAAATGTATAAGTAACAATTAAGTATTTCCTCTTGAATAATTTATACATTATTTTTCTCAAAAAAAAAAAAAAAAAAGTTAACTCAATGAAAACAATTGGATTTATAGGCATTTTTTATCAAAACCTGCCCTTGTATATATTTATCGTATAAATATATTGATACACTTTTCATTTGTATTTCAAATGTGATCAAATTTTGTAATATAACAAAACAATTTTAAAACCGTTATACTTCTAAGCATTGCTTAATATAACTCTATATATTTTTTTTTTCTTTCTAACTATACTTTTTATTTATTTATATAAATATATAATGTTGTTAATTAAGTCACGTTTAAAAGTAGACTAATATAGATATTTAAAAAAACAAAACCAGTTTGATTAAAAAAGACAATAAGCTTGTTCTGTTTTTTTTTTTTTAATTCCACCCTTTTTTAATCTCATTCTATTTCTCTTTCCATATACATTATATATCTATTGACATATAACGTTGCATAAATGTGTCTCTGATGTGTGAGAAAGAAGTACTGTATTATGGGAAAGAGGAAAGAAATTAGAAGTCACAATTAAAAAAAGTTTGTTAGGTTTTTTTTATTAATTAAACTCTGTAATTAATTATAATGATCGGTGTTTTTATTGTTAAACTGCTCCCTCTATTAGACTTTCGTTTTATTAAACCGAAGTTTGAATTTTAATTGTGAAAATATAAATTTCTCGTATATATTGTAATTTTTTATCATAATAAATATTTACAATAATAATTGTATAGATTTAAAAAAAACAATAAAAAATTGAAAATATGTATTTTATTCATTATTTAAGACATTACTTTACTAGAATTTTATGGGTAAAAATCGATTAAAACATGAAAACAATAAATGCAGATTATTTATTTATTTATTATTGAAATACAGTGTAAAAAAAAAAAAACAGACACAACTCTCCATATAGTAGTGACACTCAGTGCAAGCCAGAGTAATCAGTGATGCAAGAAGGTTTGTACATAAAATCCCTATCTAATGTCTATGCATCTAATATTCCCAGACTAGTTTCTAATGTGTGGCTTTCATCAGTGAGGAACCTTGGATCTGAGATCACTACACCTAGATCTTAGGATCTAATGCAATCTTCCAACAACCATCTTTTATCTCTACTTAATTATAAAACTACGAGGCTAAAATTGAAAACATAATAATATTTTCAATCCAAGATCACTCATATAGGTCTGAATTCAGTTCAGTACCCATGCATTTTGGTGTCTTTAGTTTTTTAATAACCATATCCACCACTATCCTATAATGCAGGATTGGTAATAAACTACTAAACATCATATGATTATTGTTTCTTATGCTTGCTCAAGCTGTCAAAACAGGCAAAAGTCTCCATATGATAATGTCACTCTGTGCAAGCCAGAGAAATCATAATAGTTTACAATTTATATATCCCTCTTCTTGTAATGGTTTGATTGTTAATTTATAACTTAACATACTGTTAGTTCTTGTAATAATTAAATCAAAATACTTAATACTTTTACCATGTTCCTTTGCAATATTTCAAACCATTCAAATTATTTAACTCCTCTACAAGAAAATTTATAGTATTGGTATTTCTGCAAACAAAAACATCATCCACATACCTTTTGTAAATTTTAATATCATTAAAAGAGCATATATCTAAAATATTATTCTCATATGCAGACAAAACAAAATTGCAAACTTGTGCAACAACAGGCAGACCCATAGGCCAAGCTTTAGCCATTTTAAAATATCCATCTTTAGAAGAAGCAACAATGTTATCTTCAAAAAATTTTAAAAAATCAATAACAAATTTTATCACATATTTACAAACACCTTTATTTTTTAATGCATGTTCAATAATTTTTATGAAATTCACTCTATCGATACAACTATATGTTTCTGTCACATCTAGTGAAGCAATAACATTACTCTCATTAATCACTATAATTGTAATTCAATCTTCAAAGTCAAGACATGAAGCAATATTATTTTTCTCAAATCCTGAAAATACTTGTAACAGCTTACTAATATATTTAGAAGTTTGATATATTAGTGAACCACCCAAATCAATCCTAATTCACAAAAGATTATCTTTTTATGTAACTTTATATTTGCAAAAGTATGAGAACATATAGTGCAGGAAGGGATATGAGAGTAGTATTTTAGATATGTTTCCTTTAAAATTTACAAAATGTATGTGGATGTTGTTGTTTTTTTCGTTGGAAATACACAAAATTTAAATTTGCTTGTATATTAATTACATAATTTGAATGATTTGAAATAGTGAAATGGTACAGGACAAAAGTATTAAGTATTTGGATTTAATTATTACAAGAGATAAAAGTATGTTATAAATTAATAATGAAATCATTGTAAAATGAGTAAATATAAATTGTAAATCAAAAGTACTAATTATTCATAAGATAGCAAGTTTTAGTTATTTTTTGTTTTGTATTGATAAATTGTGTTGTTACTAGTGGACTAAATTAAGAAATAATGAGATATTTGCCAAGAAATTGCTTGGAGTTGGTTATACAATTGAACAGTTTAACAATATTTTATGTCAAATTAAAAATATTTATAATGATTTAAAAGGGTTAAAGATTGATAATAAAAATGGATACCTATTCTATATATTTCAAATGCTGCAGTGAAATTTTTAAGGATATATATAAGGATGTGTTTATTGCTGTAACATCAAATATGTACATTCGTGGAACAAAACCTAGAACTTTGGTAAATCATCCCAAGGCCAACCACTTTTACGGTGATGGAAGCCACGACTCTGGCCTAACCCTAGTTCCTCTACCATTGCTCAGCGATTTACCACCTTGTGGATGACACAGTTGAGGCCACAGAAGTATTTCCCTTCTTCACATGCCAGCAGTAGCACAACAGTAGAACAAAACACTATGGTATTTCAGCACTTTAGTTAGTATAGCAATATAGATATTGTGTGGCTAGGATATTTATGAATTAAACAATGAAATAAATCTTAATAACTAATCATAAATAATTATTAAAGTATGGAATGATTTTGAGTCGGTGAGCAAGACTAAGATATACATCCAATTTAAGTTCAAAGTTAATTTAATAAAAGCTAAGTTTTGAAATAATAAATAAACAATGTTACAATGGTTAAATGGTTGTACTCACACAGAGGTGGTTAAAGGATGTTTACAATAAATTTGGGTTCACACGCAAGTGATGGGTTTAGATATATAATTTTTATGGCTGAGGTATTACATAGTTTGATTCACATATATAGGATATAGATAAAATCACTTGCAGGTGATATTAAGTTTTTTTAGTTACAAATATCTAGGTTTCTCAATATTTATGCACTTCCGATTTATATATACATAGCGTTCTAATCACTCGCAGGTGATTGTGATTTTTAGGTACAAATTACTTTTAATATATATATATATATATATATATATATATATATATATATATATATATATATATATATATATATATATATATATATATATATATATATATATATATGAAGCTATCACTCGCAGGTGATGAAATTATAATACTTGGAATTTACATTTTCATGAGCTTTAATATTATTTTAGAACTAAAATGAATTTTCTCATGAGTATATATGCCTAGCTTATGCTATTTAACTGGATATAGATCTGCTTTAATAGTTATTGGAAGTAATTATAATTAATTATAAATAATATAGTATTTAAGTTAAGTGAAAATAATTAATATACTCTCTATATAGATAATTTGCTCATCAATTTGGGTTTGAATTCAGATCAAAGCTGAAATAATACTTAAAATGGTGGGATGGACTGATTATGTTCAATCAGAATTCAGATACCAAGGCATATATAAAACATATAAGTCCGGGTCCCTGTGTCTGGTATATATACCTTTTTCACAGGATTTTTACCAAGTAATGGTTCACTTCAACTGAACTTATTGCTGTGAGAGAGAAGGCCTTTTAGTCTGACTGATCAAGCAATTTATTTTATGTGGGAGTCTTACGCTCCATGAGAGTTTCATGCTCCATTATTAAGGATGCAGAATGGGAGGTGCATACCAATCCCATCTGAAGAAGATAATTGCCTGAACTAAGTGTACTGGTGTAGCCCGATCACGGATGCCCAGTAAAGAAATACAGCAATAGGTCAATTACGCCATAGTGTTTCTAAAGGACATATATGCACTGCTGACAACATAGTCATATAACAAAATTAAGATGCTAAATCTAGATTCCTTCATAAAACTACTCAGTATCAACTCATATGATAGTATTAATATTTATACTATTAAGGAAAATTTATGAATCCATGTTATAATGCTATCTATATAGGTTATTATTTATTTAAGGAGGACTACAGCATAGTAAGAGAAATTACTATATAAACTTATAGATTTATGCTGCATTTTATCATCTCAACTAAATATCATTTAAATATCATATTTAAAAGCAAATCTATCTGATAAAATTTGTAATTATATCTCAATTAAGAGATTTTATCCATTTCAAAACAGGGTTTTTAGTTTGTGCATTAATCTATGTGAAATTGCATATATATATATATATGTGTGTGTGTGTGTGTGAATCTTAATTTACTTCTCACTAATGATTTAATTGCGAATAAAACCCGGTTTTGAATACATATAGCACATATAATAAAATAAGTAAAATTTAATAAGACTAGGCATAGTTTTAGAAAATGCAATATATATATATATATATATATATAAGATTTCACGCAAGTGAAATCTGAAATTTAACCTTAGCATATTTTAAAAGAAGTTTCTGTAACATTATTTTGTATTTGATTGATTTAGTTTAAAAGTTAGAAGTTGTTTATAATTAATAAAAGCAATTATTATCGTTAACTTGAATTATATATATAACAACTGAGAATTTTGATTATTATTTTAAAACATATTATTAAATAAAAGTTATTAAACATTGAATATAAATGATTTTAAACAAATTAAATTAAATATGCAAAACTAAATCAATCACAAGTAAATTTAATATGTAAACCAAGACATAAAGTATCTGATCCAATACATTAAATGTTTTATCTAATCAATATGCAATTTAAAAAATCAGGTAAGAGATTAAATTAAATTTGTAAAAACTCAGAGAAGGTTTTAGGTTAAATCAAGAAAATAAAATACATTTAGAACAAGTTTAGTTTACATTATGATTTAACTATTATGGCCATTATTTTAGAGTTAGCTAGCATTTTAGATTTGAGTTTAGTGGAAGATTTAAATTTGAGGGAATGATTACCATTTCTTCTTTCTCTGCTGGTAAATTCTCTTGATCTTAGGACATTTTTAGGTGTTTACGGCTGTTTCCTCATCTTTCTTGGCATTAGGTAGTTGTTCATCAGAGGCAGAAAGGCAAGATTTTGAGCCTTTACCCCAACATGATAATTATTAATTTTCTTATCAGTACTTTATTAAAATATTAGAATGAGTGCCACATCTTATATATCCATCTACCCCCTTTCTTTCGTTACATTATGTTTTTGACAAGTTTTCCTAGTTTATTTGCTCATTGCCAGTAATCGTGGAAGTCTGCTGTGTCAAACATTTAATTAAGTCAAATTAACCTCCGTGACACGCTGTAATTTATGCAATCTTTTAATTTAATTCCAATTTTAATTCTAAATATAAACTGTGATCAATTTTACATCAGGAAGGATTGACTTTTCTGGTGTTGCTTTGACTAGAAAAACAAATCTGACATTATAGAAAAACATTTTGCTATATATGTAACTTGACCATTTTAATTTACTGATATATGCAGAATTATAAAATTTTAAATATTACTAATTTAATAAATATTTTAAAATAAAGAAATCTTAATGTTTTAAATCCTATTAACATTATTCTTCTAGCATATATGTAGTCTAAAAGTTACACAGACGGGAGCCGTTTTCATTAAATTATTATTAGAAATATATGTGTGTATCTTAGAGATTTATATCTATATAAATGCACATTTCTTTCTATATGTAAATATATATGCACACATACATGATTACAATTATTTAAGTTTAAATTTAGGTGGGTTTTTATGGTATTATGTCATACCTTTCAAGCAGAAAAATAGAGTTGTAGATCAATTTTTTGTGGATGTATGTCATCATATATTGATAAATTGAGTTGGAATATTTTAAAAAGATTAAAGGAGCATGAATTGTTATACAAGTTTGTGAAAAGTAAAAAAAAATAATAAAGATTTAATGACTTTTTTCAGTTTTCTTGGATGTGAAAAACATGTAAATATAAATTTAAGTTTGACATTAAAAGTGTTAACATTTTTCATGGAGAAAAAACTATAATAAAAGAAAAAGTAATGAGGCAATTTTAATAAATAGAAATAAAATGAATATAATTAATAGACTAATTGCTAATGTTAAAATTTGGGATTCTTGGGATTTGAATTGATGATGTTGCTTACATTTTTTTTTTTTTTTAATTTAGCAGCAGTTGAGGAAGGTTAAGGTAATAACCACAAGTATTTAGATTGTGTATAATAGTTAATTACATTTATTATTTTAATTATTACAATTATGTTTAATTAAAAGACATTATATATATATGTTCAAAAAATGGCGCTATACCAAAACCGCCGAACAAGTGTAAGATTTGTTTTACATAAACGAAAGAGTCAGAAAGGTTAACTACCTCTTTCATTTGCTCACCCCCAGATCAGCTGATTTCAAGCTGGTTTGCTCTCCTCAGTGGGGATAGAGTATAGAAACTAGATCTAAAACACTGACTCTCAAGTGTTTAATGCAAAACGCTTCTATCAGATTGCAGCGTGAATTTTTCAGACCGGTAAGTCTTCAAACTCAGCCTAGCAAGCCAGATATTTATATGGGTCTGATCTCATATAAATATAAATATCTGGCTTGCTAGGCTGAGTTTGAAGACTTTACCGGTCTGAAAAATTCACGCTTGCAATCTGATAGAAACGTTTTGCATAAACACTTGAGAGTCAGTGTTTTAGATCTAGTTTCTATACTCTATCCCCCACTGAGGAGAGCAAACCAGCTTGAAATCAGCTGATCTGGGGGTGAGCAAATGAAAGAGGTAGTTAATTTCTGACTCTTTTTTCGTTTATGTAAAACAAATCTTACACTTGTTCGGCGGTTTTGGTATAGCGCCATCTTTTGAACATAAATAACAAGTGATAGCAGGTTACGTGATTAACTTGTTTTTGTTTTTCATAAATGTACCTTTAAAGTTTTCTTGCAATGATATATATTGCAGAGACTTTGATTATATGGTGATTCTGAACTGAGATCAGACCCATATAAATATCTGGCTTGCTAGGCTGAGTTTGAAGACTTTACCGGTCTGAAAAATTCACGCTTGCAATCTGATAGAAACGTTTTGCATAAACACTTGAGAGTCAGTGTTTTAGATCTAGTTTCTATACTCTATCCCCCACTGAGGAGAGCAAACCAGCTTGAAATCAGCTGATCTGGGGGTGAGCAAATGAAAGAGGTAGTTAATTTCTGACTCTTTTTTCGTTTATGTAAAACAAATCTTACACTTGTTCGGCGGTTTTGGTATAGCGCCATCTTTTGAACATAAATAACAAGTGATAGCAGGTTACGTGATTAACTTGTTTTTGTTTTTCATATATATATATATATAATAAAATTTACACTTTTGGAAACAGCAACAAAGATAGCTGGTAGAAAAAAGCAGGAATTGACCAATAAAATTTCTACTGCAATTTAGAGAATTTATGAAGAAAAAAAGGAAGATAAAGATATAAAAATGATGCATTAAAAAGGATTGAATATCTCAAATTTTGTAAAATGGTATGGAAAAGAGTTGAAAGTAATATAAGAAAGTATAACTGTGAAATAACAAGGAAAGCTGTAGAAGATAATAAAAGTCTCAAGAGTGTTAAACAACATTTTGGTATTGGTAGTGTAACAGTCAGAAATGGGTGATTCGTTAACATAGTGCAGATTTCGACCACCACACAGAACTGCAGCACCGTCTAGATAGCGAAGATACCCATAGTCTGAGTTCAAACATAGTTTATCGGTTCCACAATACAATCTATGAAACAACGCATCTGATGCAACATTAGTAAATATTTCTTTAGGCATGGTGATCAGGGTATGCAAGAGATTCATGATTTTATTTCGAGTTAGCTAATCAGAACATTAATCTTACACATTTATATTTAAAGAATCGAGGAAACATATTGAATGGGTATCAAATAAATAAATAAAGAAATAATGGCAGACGTATAGTTTGAAATTATTTATTAAAACATTATAACATATCATTTAACAGTAAAACTAATAATATGACGCAAGATTTAAATCTCAGTAGCAGAATTTTCCAATACTGTTATATCTATAAAGAAAAACACATTTATTTGATGAACCTAAAAATTCTCGACCAAGTATTTCTAAGGCATACCTTTAGGGATTTATACCTTTGCAATGCAAGAGTCTAAATAAGATTTATAATAGTAGTGGCAGACATATATTTATTTAATTAAAGATATTTATTAATAACTAAGACTAAACATTTATTTGAGAGTGAGTCATGTCACTAATGCAGGGAGAGAGTTATACATAGACTAATAAAGTTAATAAAAGATACATGTGGTACATTTAGAGAGGTGATATGGAATGGCAGTATATTGAAACTGCAAAGCCATGAATGAGTTTATAAGAACAATGGGCTGGTGTTTGCCATCAGCCCAAAGAGGTAAGGTGTTACATAAGCATAATGAGGGACAAGTGGTTTGTGCCGCGATTGCCTGCTGGCTGTGTGACTTTCATCAAGCCCTATGGGAGTGTTTATTATGTCTGCCTGTGTAGGATGACTAGGGTTAATTTCAACCCTATAGAATCCGAATAATTCAAGGCTTGTAATGGGTCATCGTGTCTCTAAAATGTAACACATGAATAACGAACAGATGACTCTGTTAAGACTTAAATATATTTTATAACTCAGCCCTACATTATCAACATTTAATAAGGAACATTTGCGACTCTCAAAGAAATGCAAATTTGATGGAATTATTAATTACAAATGTAATAAAATATAAAAATAATATATAAACTGGGTGATTTTTATAACTAATATGTCAGCCATTTGTTAAGCATTAGACCCTCGTATTACAATAAAGGAAGCATTGAATGCATGTCATTTGTATGGAAATATTAAGTTATTTATGAAAGTAAATATTAATGAAAATTTGACACGCATCCACTGTTTCAAGCAATCATAGATTTATACTTAGAAAATTATGATCATGCAATTATTAAATAATAAATGTAGATTTTAAAAATACGTACCCAAGAAAAATAGAGTTAGGCAGGCTAGATTATTAAACAAGTTTACATATTAATTATTAAATTTATTGCATTACAAATGATAGTTCTACAATTTATAGTTTATAATTTATATAGAAAATAAATAAGCATAGCGGGATATTAGTAGAGTACTCTAGAGAATTTGGACACAGGTACCTTATTTATAGAAGTTTTCCGATTCATTGGTCAGTAGCAAATTGTTCATGATTCTAGCATTAGCAGTTCTTTCCTGTATTTAGGTGGTTCATTTAATTTAACAGCTGCAGCAGCTTTCTCATTATTTTAGGCAGCACATCTTCATGGTTGAATTTATGAAGAGCAATGGAAGGTTTGGCATCCGATAGGCCATCTCCGGATGGAGAATAGTCTGGGCACTTTTACTCAATCAAACCGTGGCAGGTAAAATTAATTTAAGATCTTGGAGACTCTCAACTGATTAAAAGCACAGCTAAAGTTAAAGGGAAAGTCTCTAGAAAGTCTAAAATGGCCTCCTTTCTTAGATCTTATCTTTTACATTTTTGTTAGTGTATTTTTAGATTCCACTTAATCTGCCCTGAGGATAATCAATGCATTTTTGTTACTTTAATTATAGAGAAAACTGCCATTCTATTGTTTACATTTAGATTTTACTTTCAATTTTTATAATTACATTTTAGGGAATTTTTCTTTTTAATTAATCTATTATCTCTCACCCACCAATGTTTTTAAAATTTCAAAGACAAAAGGGAACATATGATTATTTTTACTTTTAATCACATATTACAATCTATTTCTAAAATTATTACTAAATGAAATTTAAACAAAGCAATAACTAACGAATTTTACAATTCAAAATAAATGATTAAAATTATATTTTTATATATCTAAAAGAAGAAATCTAAATTATATTATTTATCTTTATTTATTGCCTTAAATTTGAGATCGAAATGTGTGCATGTTTATGGTGAATTCTACATATATCTATACATTTTTAATATTGCTACACACACAATTCGATACCAAAAAGTTTAAATTTGGGTAGGATAGACCGGTGAGTGAGAGATGATAAAAAAAGGTGAAACTTAAGATTTGAATACAGATCTTACTGTTTCAGTAGGAAATTTATATCTGCAATAAGAAAAAAAGATGGAATTGTTACTAAAAAAAGAAATGACATCATTAAACGGGTAGAAGAATTTTATCAAGAATTACATAGTAATAAAGAACAAGTACCTCCTATATCTATTACATCTTCCAAATTGCCCAGAATTTTAAATGAAGAAGTGAGACATGCAATTAAATGTATGAAAAAAGGACAGGCTCCAAGTAATGATGGAATTATAATTGATATATTAAAAGAAGCAGGTGAAGAAATATATATATTTTTTAGCAAAGTTATATACCAAATGTCTAACTGATAAAGATGTACCAGATGATTGGAAGAATGCAGTATTAATATTTAAAAAAAGTGATAAAGAAGATATTAGAAATTACAGACCCATTAGCCTTTTATCAGTTTTATACAAAATTGTTTCCAAGATAATTACAACTCGTTTACAGAGAACATTGGGTTTCCACCACCGAAGAGAACAAGCTGGAATTAAAAGTGGTTTTAGTACATTAGATCATATCTATGTATTGAGAGAAGTTATAGAAAGCACAAATGAATATGAATTGCTATTATGCTTAGGATTTGTAGATTATGAAAAGGCATTTCATTCTATAAACTTTCTTCAGTGATTAAAGCATTGGATCATCAAGGTATAGATCCAGGATATTGTCATACTTTAAAGAATATTTATAAAAATGCAACAGCAACAATTAGATTATATAGTGCTACTGGGAAAGTCAACATTGAGAAGGGTGTAAGACAGGGTGACTCCATATCTCCAAAACTTTTTGCAGCAGTGTTACGAGAAGTATTTTGTGTATTAAAATGGTAAGCTAAAGGAATGAAAGTAAATGGAGATTATTTAAGTCATGTAGATTTTGCAGATGCTGTAGTTGCTTTTGCAAATAATGGTTTAGAGTTGCAGGAAATATTGCAGGAGTTATCAGATGAAAGTAGGAAAGTAGTACTAAAGATAAATGTTAAAAAGACTACATTAATGTGTAATGTATTTTCTCAAAGTATGAAAATTATGATTGATTATGATGAGTTAGAAGAAGTTAATATATACAAATACCTTTGTCAGATTATTAATACAGATGGAAGCATAATGGATGAAATTAATCATAGAATTAAACTTAATTGGAGTGCTTCCTGTAGAAATAACTTGATACTAATAGGAAATATGCCTATGTCTTTGAAAAAGAAAATTTTTAATAAATGTGTTTTACCAGTTCTTATTTATGGATCTGAGACTTGGACACTTAATAGAAGAGCAATACAGAAACTTCATACCACTCAAAAATGTATGGAAATATGCATGTTGGGAGTAACAAAAAGAGATTGAAAATGTGATATATGGATAAGAGAACAAACAGGTGTTACTAACCTTATTAAAAAAATAAAAGACTGAAGTGGAGTTGGGCTTGACATATTACTAGAAGAGATGATAATACATGGACAACTGAATCTTAAACTGGATTCTAAGATATTGTAAAAGACCCAGAAAGAGACCACATATAAGATGGATAAATGAAATACCAAAGTGTGCAGGCATGATGTGGTGAATAGAAGCTGGAGATCAGAGGAGATGGATTGAACTTGAATATACCTTCATCCTAGAGTGGATTGATATTGGCTGATGATGATGATGATATTGTATATACTAAACTTATGTAATTATTAGGACTTGAAATCAGACTTTTATACTTTACACAGTTATTCAATCCATCTTATACAACTGATACATGTGACCACTTAATATGAAAATGATCAATGATCTCCAATATATGTATTTCATGCTGAACCAGCACTCATCAGTTAGTCCAGAGTCCCCATCTTCCACTCATATATAAAATTACTGTTCAGTTTATATTAAGATAAAAAATCTTCAAATTTTAATATATAAGCTTCAATATTCTCCACTTTCTTATTCTTCAGCCATGCATATCATTGAGAATTCAAAGATAAAATATTGCATCAAGAAGGGTTATGAGCATTTCATTCTTGGATTTTCAATAACATGTATAGCTAAAGAGTTGAAAAGTGGAGAATATTGAAACTTGTTCATTAATGTTTGAATATCTGCTATCTTAATATAAATCGAGCAGTGGTTGTATATATGTGTGGAAGATGGTAATCTGGGCCAAATGATCTTTTTCACATTATGTGGTCACATGTATCAGTTATATATATATATATATATATTGAATCGTTTTCGAATGTGTACATTCGAAACACCGGTCTCTTAGGCAAAGAAGAACATAGCCATAAAGCATATAACTAGCGTTACATTTCCAGGACATTGCTTCTTCTCGGCTGTTAAGTCCAACACCATGTCCAAAGCACTTTTATTTGTGTTTAATCATGGGCACCAGATGTCTAGTCTAAAAGAATCGACAGCACACGTTGAACAGTGGCCACTAACTCAATGCCTAAATCCATGACTAGCTCAGCTATTTGTAATTACTAATAGATTATACTTAATTAGTGATTAAAAGAATTGATAAAAGAATTTGTTAAAAAGAATTTATAAAAGGAGACTGATAAAAGAATTGATAAAAGGAATTGACTGACAAATAAAGTTTAATTTTAAAGAAAATTTATTAACTAACATTTATTTACTAAATTTAAACATTTTATAATTCTAATAAAACACACGTATATTTTAAATTAACATTTCTAAATAGTTTAAATATTCCTATAAATTTAATAACAGAACACTCTAATTTAACTAATAAATATTGATGTAATGATCATGCACATATTAACTCTCACACACATACTAATAATAAAGTATTACATAGCATTTGAAATTTAATCACACATATCAATAGTTCATTTATGTATGATGTGAAGTGCATATAATTAGACTCTTGAAAGATTCATACGAATTAATGCAATGCAATGGCTATTACAGTATAAATGAAATAAGCAAATGTTTTACCTAGGCTTTTGAATGTTGACGTAGAATTTTGTTTTTTGGAGGCTGCTTTCAGTGAAAATGTTTCCATTATGAATGCTTACCAGCCAGCTGGGACGTTTCCTTGCTGAGTTTCCTGATTTTCACGATTATTACTATCGGAGACAATTAGATACTGATGGAGATTTTCTAAGATGTTAAGCTGACATTATTTCATGGGCAGATCTGCTGTTTTCTAGGACATCTGGGCTGGAGATAAACGTGTGTTCCTAAGATCTTCTCAACACTGCATTTTGTTTGTTAACTGCTCAATTAATTTCTGAACTGCACTCACTCAATAAATTTGTGAACTGACTACTGTCCAATAAAAAAAATTCTATTTATATCTGCAACGTGTTGTCGAAATATTTCCGGCAAAGATCTGTTGTCAAATTCCAGTGATAATCATTTGATAAACGTGTTGTTTTATTTTATTAATAACCATTGTTGTGTTTTTAATGATAATCTTCTTTTATTTCGCATACACTTTTATTTATTTACAAATCGCACATATATTTTTAATACAATTTACAATTTAGTTTTAACATTTTTTTTTTCTTTAATTAAACTTGAATGAAAAGAGATTTGTACGTTTTAACTTTTTAAATTATATTTTTATGAATACTAATAAAAACTCTTTACTTCCTTTTATAACCCTTAGTTTAATTTCTCTAATGAAACACCCCTCTCCCCCCCCCCTGATTAATTAATTGTAGCTTTTTTTATTTCAAAACTAATGCTAAAAAACTATTTGATTCTTATCTTTTTTCTAAAACAAACTGCAATAAACTCTTCAACGTTTAATTTTATGTTTTCTTTTATGAACGATTATTTTAATAATATAATTTTAGATAAAATTATATGTGCCTATATCAATATAGGTACATTACACCGCCCTTCCTTTTGAAAGTAAAATGTGTCATTTTTGACCATTTTATCTCTGACAACATTAAATCTTAATTTATTATTCTTTCTAAGTTTGCTTTTTGGTATCTTTTCCTTTTCCATGCTAAGGGCAATCTCCAATTATGCTTTTTTCCTTTCTATGCTGGTAACATTGCTTACAACATTCATCCTGGATAATGACCATGAGGACAAACTAAATTTGTGTCACAGGGATCTTTTATAAATGAAGCTCCAGCTGCCGATTCTCTTGATCAGACTTTGACTAAGAAAAGGTGGCTGCAAATGGCAGGAATTTCAACTGTCCATTTCCGACTTACGCCCTGGAAAACTATTGCTGATTCTCTTGATCGGACTTTGACTAAGCAGCTGCAATGGCAGGAATTTTCAACTGTCCATTTCCAACTTATGCTTTGGAAAACGAGGTACAAGATATGGGGATTCTCCCCTGAAAAGTGACTTATGACTTACTCTGGTTGTTGCCAGTGTGCTTTTTAAAAAAGGAATGATCCCGGCCAATCCGTAGCGGGTACTAGAACCTATCCAGTTGAGAGCTTTAAACTTAATCCTTATCTAACTTATTTCAATACTACCCTCATCCCTTTAATTTCGAACCCTTATACATTCTTAGTACAACTTAGATTGACTTTCATTTATATTATTTATAACCTTTCTGTATTATTTTTAAACTCATATGAACATTACTTTAACATATTTATTTATATTACTACATTATTTTTAAACTATTACGAACATTATTCTAAATATTTATTTGTGCTACAATATTATTTTGAAACTATCATGGACATCAGTTTACATATTTATTTATATTACAATATTATTTTAACCCATTACTTTAACTTATATATTAACGTGTGTGTACTCTGAGAAAAAAACTATTTTACTTTATTGCGATTCATTATCATACAAATATCTATTTCACTAACTTAATTTTATTCTAGAAATTCCATTATCTTTTCATTTATTTAAACCTACAACTTTACTTTTACATCATTAACTTGATCCATTTATTTAACTTGATTTTATTGATTGATTTTCTTTTTTTTTTACTTGAGCTGTTTGTTTACGAGCATTTCTTCTTAACTAATATGTGCATGGAGAAAAAAAATCTTTTATTTTGTGAAGCCTACGTTATTATTATTACTTGCAACATTTCATTTATTATTATTCATTCATTTTTAAATTTATTGTCTTAAGTTTTAAATAGAAGTTTCAGATTTAATTTATTAGATTTATTTACTTTAGAATAATCATATTCGTGCTCATTGTCCATTTCCGGTTCTTTTTGTTTATTTCCTTTACTATTCCACCCATTTACTAACTCTTAAACTATGTCCGGTGGCTCCTTTTTTCTTTCTACAAATTCTATAATATAAACTAACTTTCCTCTCTTATCGGTTCTGCTTTTATATTTTATTGCTTTATCTCTTTCTCTTTCCGTTCTGTTTTCAACTTAGTAACTCAGAAAACCTTTATACCTAGACAAACTCCAAATTACTTTAATCTGGGAATATTTTTTTCTACGCTTTCTCTTTGTTTTAAATATACGTCTACAGCGAATGCGAACGTTTACTTTAACCTTTTTAAATTTTTGTAAAAACTTTTCTACACTATCTACTACCTTGAACTTATGTTTTTTCTTCTATTTCTTGATCTACATTTGTGTCTACTTTATTTATCACAATGCTATCTGATTCTAATTCAATTTCTATGTCTTTTATCACCTCAACTTCCTTTTCAACTTCCTGACTTTTTTAATTAACTCTAACTCTATAACTTCTTGGTTCTTCTCTACCTTTACCATTATCTCACATCTTATTTCTCTTACTTCTGCTCTGAGTTCTTTAATTTCTGTTTTAACCTGACTAATTTCTTCCTTCAATTCTGCTTTGAGTTGTAACTGACTTTGTTTAAATTCTTGATGCATTTCTTCCATCATATTCATCATCATTTTCATCATCATTCCCATGTCAGATATTTCTTCTTTCTGTTTTTCCACTAACTGGGAATTTTTTAAATATATTGGGCTTTCTTTCGGATACATTTTCGAAAATTTCAATTTTAAAGTACTAGCGCTTATGTTAAACTAAATTTAAATACAACTTATTTTTTTTTTTTTACTAAGACGGAAACTCATGCTAACTCCACCCTTTTAGTCCTTTTCACAACCCATTCTAATGCCTTAGCTCCGTCCAAATATCAACTGTCTCTGATTTGATAGCATAAATGTCAAAATCTCTTTTCATTTCGAAAAAAAAAGTTTTCGGTCAATTCTTTTTTTTTTTTTAAATTAAAAATATTTTACATACGTAATTTAACTTTTGTATAAAACAAAATTTTCAAACAAGAAACAAAGTATTTCATTACTATTGTTTCTTAGGTTCAGCCCCACAGTTGGGTATAGCCATTTGAACTGTTTTTGAATGTGTACATTCGAAACACCGGTCTCTTAGGCAGAGAAGAACATACTCGGAGAGTATGTATGCCCAAATGATAGCTATAAAGTATATAACTAGCATTACATTTCCAGGACATAGCTTTTTCTTGGCTGTTAAGTCCAACACCATGTCCAAAGCACTTTTACTGGTGTTTAATCACGGGTGCCATCTGTCTAGTCTAAAAGAATCGACAGCGGACTTTGAACAGTGGCCACTAACTCAATGCCTAAATCCACGACTAGCTCAGCTATTTGTAATCACTAATAGATTATACTTAATTAGTGATTAAAAGAATTGATAAAAGAATTTGTTAAAAAGAATTTATAAAAGGAGACTGATAAAAGAATTGATAAAAGGAATTGACCGACAAATAAAGTTTAATTTTAAAGATAATTTATTAACTAACATTTATTTACTAAATTTAAACATTTTATAATTCTAATAAAACACACGCATATTTTAAATTAACATTTCTAAATAGTTTAAATATTCCTATAGATTTAATAACAGAACACTCTAATTTAACTAATAAATATTGATATAATGATCATGCACATATTAACTCACACACACATACTAATAATAAAGTATTACATAGCATTTGAAATTTAATCACACATATCAATAGTTCAATTATGTATGATATAAAGTTCATATAATTAGACTCTTGAAAGATTCGTACGAATTAATGCAATGCAATGGCTATTACAGTATAAATGAAATAAGCAAATGTTTTACCTAGGCTTTTGAATGTTGACATAGAATTTTGTTCTTAGGAGGCTGCTTTCAGTGAAAATGTTTCCATTATGAATGCTTACCAGCTGGCTGGGACGTTTCCTTGCTGAGTTTCCTGATTTTCACGATTATTACTATCAGAGACAATTAGATACTGATGGAGATTTTCTAAGATGTTAAGCTGACATTATTTCATGGGCAGATCTGCTGTTTTCTAGGACATCTGGGCTGGAGATAAACGTGCATTCCTAAGATCTTCTCAACACTGCATTTTGTTTGTTAACTGCTCAATTAATTTCTGAACTGCACTCACTCAATAAATTTGTGAACTGACTACTGTCCAATAAAAAAAATTCTATTTATATCTGCAACGTGTTGTCGAAATATTTCCGGCAAAGATCTGTTGTCAAATTCCAGTGATAATCATTTGATAAACGTGTTGTTTTATTTTATTAATAACCATTGCCGTGTTTTTAATGATAATCTTCTTTTATTTCGCATACATTTTTATTTATTTACAAATCGCACATATATTTTTATTACAATTTACTATTTAGTTTTAACATTATTTTTTTCTTTAATTAAACTTGAATGAAAAGAGATTTGTACATTTTAACTTTTTAAATTATATTTTTACAAATACTAATAAAAACTCTTTACTTTCTTTTATAACCCTTAGTTTAATTTCTCTAACGAAACACCCCTCTCCCCCCCCTGATTAATTAATTGTAGCTTTTTTTATTTCAAAACTAACGCTAAAAATCTATTTGATTCTTATCTTTTTTCTAAAACAAACTGCAATAAACTCTTCAACGTTTAATTTTATGTTTTCTTTTATGAACGATTATTTTAATAATATAATTTTAGATAAAATTATATGTGCCTATATCAATATAGGTACAATATATATATATATATATATATAATATATATATATATATATATATATAAAGTTTGATATCTGTATTCGTTTCACAATATATGTAATATACAAATCAATATATATATCAAAATACAGTACAATTTATATAAATTATATTCTTTTAGAAGCACTTTCGACTATACACTTTGTAGTCTTTATCAACTATATAACATTGAATAATCAAAACGAGACAACACTTAACAATACCCATAGTTCAATTCAGATTTCCCACAATTCTGTTATCAAATGTTAAGATAACAGATTTGTGGGAAATCTGAATTGAACTATGGGTATGTTAAGGGTTGTCTCGTTTTGATTATTCAACGTTATATAGTTGATAAAGACTACAAAGTGTATAGTTGAAAGTACTTCTAAAAGAATATAATTTATATAAATTATACTGTATTTTGATATATATATATATATTGATTTGTATATTATATATATATATATATATATATATATATATATATATATATATATATATATATATATAATTGGATTGAATAGTTGTTGGGAGTCTGAATGTCTGAGTTTAAGTACTTATATATATATATATATATGGCTGCAGAAAGGAGTTTTGCTATTAACGGAAAGGAAACCCTTTGATTCCTCTTGGAGGCCTTAAAGGAACCGAGCAGGGCAAATTCCTAATGTCCATTCCATACGTTCTTGTCGTTGCAGCTGTTATTACTATGTGATTATTCATATAGTATACGAACATGGATGGGCTGCTCACCGACATGCATTAGCCAGCATGGTGAGTTTATTGGCTTTTTACCTCTGATTTTAAGATCAAGAAACACCATGGTCTTTCTTCTCAGTGCCTGATAAGGCAGAATGAATGTTTGTGTAAATGATAAATATTTTCCCAATACATATATACAATTATGACAGACAAAAATAAAGCATGGCTCTTATTCCCAGGAGGCTGTAAAGTCACCAACCAAGGCAGCGGTTGGTGGCCGAAGGCGGAGGGTGCTAAGAATCCCCTGATTGCGGACCCAGGCTGCCATTTGATGATGACTTTTTATTTAGGTACTTACAACTACAGATCACTTTCAAGTGAAGGAAGATTGCAAGCATTAGAAGAAGAACTCTCTTATATTAAATGGGACATTATTGGACTTTGTGAAGTTAGACGAAAAGGTGAAGAGACAATTGATTTAAAAAGTGGACATATACTCTATTATAAAGGCACAAATATTGGAAATACAAGTGGAATAGGATTCATTATAAATAAAAAGTGGAAGAACAATATGTTAGAGATTGATGGTGTATCGGACAGAGTGGCAAGATTAGTTATACAACTTAATAGCAGATACCAAATGCAGATAATTCAGGTTTATGCCCCAACAAGTTCTCATAGTGATGAAGTAGTAGAAGATTTTTATATGGATGTACAAAAGGCTTTTGATCAGAGTAAACACCATTTTAAATTTGTTATGGGAGACTTTAATGCTAGAATTGGTAAAAAAATGAAAGATGAAAGTGCTATGGGTAATTTTGGTTATGGTAATAGAAATGAGAGAGGACATAGACTTGTGGAGTTTGCAGAAAAAAAACAACAACTTTATATTATAATTTTTTTTTTTTGAGAAAAATGTTAAAAGGAAATGGACATGAAAACATCCAAATGAAGGTACAGCAGAATTGGATTATATTTTGACTAACAGGAAATACATATTTCAAGATTGTAATGTTCTTAATAAATTTAACACAGGAAGTGATCATCGATTAGTAAGGTGTAAGATACGTGTTAATGTAAAACTAGAGAGACAAAAATTATTAAGAAAAACAATATTTACAGTTAATATTCCTAATCTTCAAAAACATTCTAATGAATTTAAATTAGAACTTACAAATTGGTTTCAAGTATTAGTAGATTTTGAACATGATTCAGATTTGAATGAAATTAATATGAAAATAACTGATACACTTTTGAAAACAGCAACAAAGATAGCTGGTAGAAAGAAACAGCAATTGACCAATAAAATTTCTACTGAGACTAGAGAATTTATGAAGAAAAGAAGGAATATGAAGATATACAAAAATGATGCATTAAAAAGAATTGAATATCTCGAATTTTGTAAAATGGTGCGGAAAAGAGTTGAAAATGATATAAGAAAGTATAACTGTGAACTAGCAAGGAAAGCTGTAGAAGAAAATAAAAGTCTTAAGAATGTAAAACAACATTTTGGTATTGGTAGGAAATTTATATCTGCAATAAGAAAAAAAGATGGAATTATTACTAAAAGGAGAGATGACATCATGAAATTGGTAGAAGATTTTTATCAATAATTATATAATAATAAAGAACAAGTACCTCCTATATCTATTACATCTTCCAAATTGCCCAGAATTTTAAATAAAGAAGTGATACATGCAATTAAATCTATGAAGAAAGGAAAGGCTCCAGGTAATGATGGAATTATAATTGATATATTTAAAGAAGCAGGTGAATAAATAGAAAAAAAATTAGCAAAGTTATATACCAAATGTCTAAATGATAAAGATGTACCGGATGATTGGAAGAATGCAGTAATAATATTAATATTTAAAAAAGGTGATAAAGAAGATATTAGAAATTACAGACCTATCAGCCTTTTATCAGTTTTATATAAAATTTTTACCAAGATAAGTACTACTACTCTACAGAGAACATTGGATTTCCACCAACCAAGAGAACAAGCCGGATTTAAAAGTGGTTTTAGTACAGTAGATCATATCCAAGTATTGAGAGAAGTTATAGAAAGGACAAATGAATATGAGTTGCCATTATGCTTAGGATTTGTAGATTATGAAAAGGCATTTGATTCTATAAACATTTCTTCAGTGATTAAAGCATTAGATCATCAAGGTATAGATCCAGGATATTGTCATAATTTAAAGAATATTTATAAAAATGCAACAGCAACAATTAGATTACATAATGACACTGGGAAAGTCAACATTGAGAAAGGTGTAAGACAAGGTGACTCCATATCTCCACAACTTTTTACAGCAGTGCTGCATGAAGTATTTTGTGGATTAAAATGGGAAACTAAAGGAGTGAAAGTAAATGGTGATTATTTAAGTCATTTAGATTTCACAGATGATGTAGTTGTTTTTGCAAATAATGCTTCAGGTCTGCAGGAAATATTGCAGGAATTATCAGATGAAAGTAGGAAAGTAGGACTAAAGATAAATGTTAAAAAGACTAAAGTAATGTTTAATCGATTTGCTCAAAATATGAAAATAAAGATTGATTATGATGAATTAGAAGATGTTAACAGTTACAAATACCTTGGTCAGATTATTAATACAGATGGAAACATAATGGAGGCAATTAATCATAGAATTAAACTTGGTTGGAGTGCTTTTGGTAGAAATAACTTGATACTAAAAGGAAATATGCCTATGTGTTTGAAAAGGAAGGTTTTTAACAAATGTGTTTTACCAGTTATTACTTAGGGATCTGAGACTTGGACACTTAATAGAAGAGCAATTCAGAGACTTCAGACCACTCAAAGAAGTATGGAGAGATGTATGTTGGGAGTAACAAGAAGAGATCGTAAACGCAATGTATGGGTAAGAGAACAAACAGGTGTTACTGACCTCATTGAAAAAATTAAAAGATTGAAGTGGAGTTGGGCTGGACATATTGTTAAAAGAGATGATAATAGATGGACAATTGAAATTTTAAACTGGATTTCCAAGAGATTGTAAAAGACCCAGAAAGAGACCACATGTGAGATGGATGGATGAAATAAGAAAGTGTGCAGGAGTGATGTGGAGAAGAGAAGCTCAAGATCGGAGAAAATGGATTAAACTTGGAGAGACTTTCATCCTGCAGTGGATTGATAATGGTTGATAATGATGATGATGATGATGATGATGATGTAGATAGATAGATAGATAGATAGATGGATAGGTAGATAGATAGATAGATTGATAGATAGATAGATATATAGAAAGATAGAAAGATAGATAGATAGATAGATAGATAGATAGATAGATAGATAGATAGATAGATAGATAGATAGATAGATAGATAGATAGATAGATAGATAGATAGATAGATAGATAGATAGATAGATAGATATAAAATAAATAAAATGTCCATCAATTAAAAACAAAATTGTAATTATAATTTAAATAATAAGTTTAACGATTTACAAACAATAACAAAGAATCCTTAAATCGGAAGAAGTTCTTTCGGTTAATTTCTTAAACTTGCCTCAACTGTCATTAAATTCAAAAACAAAATCAAACATCATCAATTCAAATTCCATGATTATCCTATATTAATGTTAGTAGCTTGTTGATTTATTAAATGCATTTTATTCCTGTTTATAAAAATTGCCTCTTTAATTTTTCTTTCACTATAGTTTCTCTCTTCATGACGAATTTTCACATTTTCAAAATCAAATTTAAGTTTGTATTTACATGTTTTTTCGTGATCAAGGAAAACTGAAGGAGATATTAAATCACCATTATTTTTCCTTTTTACATCCTTATATAACAATTCATGCTCTTTCAATCTCTTCTCAATACTGCAACTCTTTGTAATTGTATGCTATCATGTATAGGTGAATCTAGGTGCAGTATTGAGAAGAGATTGAAGAAGCATGAATTGTTTTATAAGCATGTAAAAAGTAAAAATAATTGTGATTTAATATCTCCTTCAGTTTTCTTTGATCACGAAAAAACATGTAAATATAAATTTAAATTTGATTTTGAAAATGTGAAAATTCTTCATGAAGAGAAAAACCATAGTAAAATAAAAATTAAAGAGGCAATTTTTATAAACAGGAATAAAATGCATTTAATAAATCGACAAGCTCCTAACATTAAAATGCGGGATTCTTGGAATTTGAATTGATGACGTTTGCTTCTGCTTTTGTTTTTGAATTTAATGGCAGTTGAGTCAAGTTTAAGAAATTAACTAAAAGTACTTCTGCGGATTTAAGGATTCTTTATAATTGTTTGTAAACCGTTAAATTTATTATTTCAATTATAATTATATATATATAATTGTCTGACAATTAAAAATCTACTGTAATAACAATAAAATTAATAAATATAATGGTAATTAACTATTATATATAGTTTTTCAGTCCACAGAAGTAATTTTCGTTAATTCTTTTACCCTCCTCAACTGCCATTACCAAAAATACTTCTATGGATTGAAAGACTATATATAATAGTTAATTACCATTATATTTATTATTAGATAGATAGATAGATAGATAGATAGATAGATAGATAGATAGATAGATAGATAGATAGATAGATAGATAGATAGATAGATAGATAGATAGATAGATAGATAGATAGATAGATAGATAGATAGATAGATAGATAGATAGATAGATAGATAGATAGATAGATAGATAGATAGATAGATAGATAGATAGATAGATAGATAGATAGATAGATAGATAGATAGATAGATAGATAGATAGATTGTAGCATTATATTTCTGTAGAAATTCTATCATATTCCATGAAATATAAACTATTAACAATTTTTCTTCATTGCAAATTTTATAGTAATTAGAGAGTTGGAGTGATATGTTTAAAATTAAAGGTTAATTACATAAATTCAATATGCAGGGTGTAATATTTTTTTGTCTTATTTTATATTATTAAGATTTCAAATATTATTGCATTGTGGATACACATGTATAAATAAAATTCACAGAAATAGAAAAGCATGTTCAAAAGATGAACCAAACAATTTGCTGAAACATTAGACAATTAAATATTTGGATTTAGTATTTTTTTAACAACAGATTGCAAAACCTAATAAAATTATTAACTTTTAAAACATATGTGAAACTTTATTGAATGAATAACATTTATTGACAAGATTTTATTGCTCTAATAAATTATAAAATGGTACAATTGCTATTATTATTTTAATTGTCATAAGATGATGTACATTTTTTATTTGATTATTTGGTATTTTCAAAAATGATTACATATTCAAGCCAGTTGAGAGAAAGTCATAAAATCCTACTGAATTATTTATAATTCTATGGAAAGACCCAGGTGTGTGGAAAATTTCGACATCATCTCAAAAATTTATAAATACCAATGAATAAAAAATTGAGAACTTCTTTAAAAAATTTTAGTGCAGTAGAGGATCAGATGTATTTTTTTTTAAAAAAAATTGCCATATTGTATTTACATACATGAGGATGTCTTAGTGGAACACCAGGGAGTCTGTCCAAGACAGATCCAAGTCTACATGGCATTCCAATAACATCAATAGATATATGATCAATTAAATAAAATAATAAAAAAACAAAACAAGGCATGTTTTTTTTTTTTTAATTTTCAGTCAAGAACATATGCAGTTTGTAATTTTGTAATTCTAAAACATTTGATTAAATCTTTCTAAGGAATTATGTTTGTACTTGTGTCTTTTCAAATTGCAAATGATTATAAAAATGCCTCATATCTGAAGATAAATAATATATCTCCATTTAAAAGATAGAACTGAAATAATTTAAAATATTATAGGGACAAAGACAATAAAATGATCAAGCTACTTGTGGTGTTAAAGTGTCACTTAAAGATTTGATATATATATATATATATATATATATATATATATATATATATATATATATATATATATACACATCATATATATATATATATATATATATATATGAGTGTGTGTGTGTGTGTGATTGACAAAAGAAATAAAGAGATCACAGAGATTATAAAATATACGTTTTAAATTTGAGATACAAGTTTTGCCCAATGGATTAATTTGATTATGATAACCTTGGTCTTTTTTAAACTCAGATAATAATTCCACAGATAGTTGGATTTGTTGTTATACAAGATAACTTATTATTTTACATATTTGGGAAAATATGATATTTGAGTGTCATATACACTTTATATAAACAGTGTTATTTATTTTATGTTTTATTTAATGTCACATGATCACTATCTCTCTATACAGTAGTGCCACCCTGTGCCAACCAGAGTAATCAATGGATGTCAGAAGGCTTCTGAAGATGGCTGCTGAAGAATTGCATTAGATCTAAGATCTAGGTGCAGTGCTTTCAGATCCAAGGCTCCTCACTGATGAAGGCTACAAGTTAGAAACTATTGTGAGGTTATTTGATGAGTAACCACTAGATGGGCATGTTATGCACAAGCCTTCTGGTATCCATTGATTACTATGGTTGGCACAGGTAGCACTACTATATGGAGAGTTTTGACTGTTTTTATTTAATGTGTTAAATAAATTATTAGAGTAATAAATGGGCCTGATATGACCACATAACTCCAGGGAAAACCCAGTATGCATAATTTAATATTAAATATTCATACATAAGGTATGACAGATAAATGACAGTGAATGCATCTTACATATTCCGTGTTATATGGAGAGATTATATTGATATCTGAGATAGAAATATTAAGTTATATTTCATTATGTGCTTTTAAAGACAGCAACATTTAAGAATTAAATTGATAATTTGAGGATATTTTGTCTGATTATATGTTAAAATTAAAGTGTAACAAAAAACCTGACATAAATCTTCTCCAACATTTATGTTGTATTGCCATACACGTAATGACTCTGTATAACAAATGTTGTTATATTTGATTTACTAAAATGCAAATCTGAACGAGCTGAACACATCTACCTTTAGTATTTATTATTGTACCCTGATAATATAATTTTTATTGATATTTAAATGAAATAAACATTTTTAGTATTTTAAATTTATATTGTATGATTATTTAATCATCATTTTAATAGAATATAAGTGCAAGTCATGCTATCCACACTTCTGGTTTATCTAATGTTCATTTAAATATTTTATTATATTTGCAATTTTAACCTAGAAAATTAAAAATACAAACTGTACATAAAATCCCTATATGTAAATTTATCTACTTTAATAAAAAAGTTCAAATCCCTGAGAAATTATATGTTTACATGTATTGTTTATTTTATTTGCAAAATCTGGAATCAGAGCATTTGCATGGACTAAGTATTATGAAAGCTCATATACATGTGAATTTGTTGTAAATACACGCGAATGTAATTGAAATCACGCTTTTTAGCTTCTCTTGCTCTAATTTACCTTTTAAAACAGTTGACATCTTACTTACTGCATCTCTTCCCATCCAAAATCAAATATTAGAGGTTACAATTTATATAAAGTTAGATAAAATAAATATAATAAACAAAAAACTTTGGAATAAACTCTACAATTTTTAATATACCATTATAAAAAATAAAAAAACTACACCATCAGCAAACATGCCTTAAGCTGACTTAGTATTTTTATTTTTTTATAATTGTATATTGAAAATTGTAGAGTTTATTTGAGGGGTTTTTGTTTAATATATATAGTAGTAAAATAATATGACAGCACTTGGAAAAAAGATTATTCCTGTTTTTTTTCACTCTAGTTGAATAATGTATAAAATTAATACATAAAATAAAAAGTCTTTAACAGATATATGGAAGCTATGCCTGTAAAAAGTTGTTAATATGGTTAAGAAATACTTGATATTAACAATTGATAATTTTAGATGATCTTTATATAATAAAAGAAATACATGAATCTATTGCATATAAATATTAATGGCTCATATATTGTTATGATTTAAAAATTTATAAGACTGGCTACAATAGTGTTTAAAGATCTATGCAGTTTATTGCAGTGGTAAATTGGTCAATTCTAAAGCTCAAGATCTTTGGGTAGTGTTTCATCTTTGTTTTTTTTATTTTATTTTTGGTGCTCAAACTTATCATGATCTGCTAAGTAATAAACCATTTGATAATTGATTTTATTTTATAAAATAAATCCCTAGAATATTTCTGAATATAACATTATTGATCTAATTAAATGCAGATAGTAAGTATTATGACCATTGACAATAAGTTAATTTTGTTCACAAATTGTTTATTAAGAGATGAGTTAATTTAACATTAGGATGGTGTGTAAAACAGAAGAATCTGAAAATTTCAAAAGAAATATTGATGAAGATGGATTTAAATAATTGATTGTGGCAATGGTAATTTGAGAAATTTTATTACTGCAGACTTAATACCAATTAGAAGTGAGAAATATGGCCATTTTTTCTTTGAGATAATGAGTTCATCTATGCAGGTTATTGGAAACATATTGGCTTCTAAAAGTGGTCAATAATTTATGTTTGTTTTTTGTTTCAGTTAAATCAATGATGACCATAAACAGTGAAAGATATTTTTTTTAGATTTAACAACAATGTAGTTTAAGGAAAATATTGTCAATTTGTCTTATGAGCAATTTCTATAATCTGGTTTTTAGTTGGTGCCATTTTGGAATGTGGTCAGAATTTCACTCATTGTAAAGTGAGTTTTGTTGGAAAATGTAATTATCTCATATAGATTTAGTATTTTATGTCATATGTGGTATTACGATAAAATGCAAAAATTTTATGATGCTTTGAATATTCAGATTTACAAAACAAAAGAAAAAGAGATCTCACCAATTATCATAGAATATTGTGGTTTATATTTACTTCTAGGTTTGGTCAAGACATTTGATTTTATTAATTGAAAAAAAAAAAACTGAGTAAAAAAAATAAAATTATTTAATAAGAACAACAGAAAAAAGTGACAGTCAGTGTTAAAACAAGTAGATGTACTATATTCAGTGTTGATTCAAGTTTATTGTAATGATTTCTCAACCAGTTTACAACTTCATTAAATATAATATGGAACTAGAAAATTTTTAACATCACAATTTGAAAAAAAAAATCTACATTTTGAATTTAATAATTATGCTCTTTCTCTTCAAATTTCAAAAATAATCAACTTATCTTTTTTAAAACCTTATGAAAATTTTGGTTTGGTATTTACTTTTTAAAAACAAACTCATGCTTTTTATCTAGTAATATAATAATAATCTTCAGAAATTTATATGTGGATGGTTATTAGATTGCGAGTCATTTAAAAATTTTCATTAGACTTTTAGGAAGAAATAAGATTCGAGTGTTGGTATGTAACACAGTTGTTCTAACATCTTGCTGCTTTGCTTTTTAACAAATTTTAATATTAAATATATTATCATAAAGATATAACAACTCTAACTAAAATAATTCTATGTAAATATGATATTCATCAAAATGTATTTTCTGGACAGTAGAAATATATCAATCCTCTATTAATATGATATTAAGATACTGAAAAAATAATTCAATTGTATTTTAAAAATTTGAATATTATATGGCAAAATTATAAGATCAATCCGAGTGTTTTTCATTTACTAGATAGAATGATATTGAATTCAGTATCGTAAGAGCATATCTACATTATATTAAGTATACAAACTGAATATTATATAACATACTATAAAAATGATTATGATGAATTTATAAAAGGAACATATCATTAATAGTATAAAAATTACTTCAAACCAGTCTAAAAAAGTGCAATAGAAATTGCATTTATTATGGAGGGAGGGTAGCCAGAAATAAAATGCAGTGAGAATGTATACTTTATTTTTCTTTCATTAAAATGAATGTTTACACAAAAGTAAAAAACACCACACTTTGTGCTGTCATATAAATAAAGGCCAGTAATGTATAGTCATTATGGCTGCTTATCTTTGTTCAAATGTTATTACAATTTCTTAAGTTTGTACAAACTAAAATAAGTTGCTAGATGGTTTTCTTTACACTTGTGATACTGTTCCTTTTTTCTTTGTTTTTTCTGATCAATCAAATTCATGGCTATATTTTTGAAAGTAATTATTTAGATTCTTTACAATATGATAATGTTTTGATTAACTTTTGCTACTGCACAATTTTAAAGTTTATTTTGCTAATAATAACCAATTTGAAAACGTATTAAATAGTATGTTTCTAGTATTTAAAACTTTCATAAAGATTATTTATGAACAATGTTAATTTAGACAATAATACTTAGACACAAGAATATAAAAAATGGCTATATTAGCCAATAAGGGGTTTATTCCAAAACACAGTTAATATCTATATTCTTTTATAACTCATATGTAAATGTTTTGTTTTATTTATTAATAATATTTTATATAATTATTGCAAACTCATCTTTAATTTTTATCTTTCTATTTATACTTTTTTTAGTAATTTGGAATTACTATGCTCATTTAGAAAAAGCTATTAATCATAAAAATAATATTCATAATTAGACAAATTATTTACACCATATTGGAAAAAAATATTTGAAGAGTAAACATTAAGAAGTGAAAGAAAATAAATAAAAATGTAGTATAAAATAATTTTTTGAAAAATCCAATAATATATAATAAAAATGCTTAAATAAACTAATCTGTATAGGAAAAATAAGATCTATCTTTGATAGATAAATATGATAGCATGATTGGTTACATTTTGATACTAAAATTCATTTTATTTTTATATTACATGGCATATTAAGCCAGTTAATAATATAAAAAGTATTTTTTTTCATAACAAGACTCTAAAATATTTGAGAAGTACACACACATATATGTATAAAAATTACTTTTATCAGAATGTAAAGATTCTCTATTTTATTCATGTATGTATATATAAAATTCCATGGTCTACAAAACTTGATTTATTTTTCAATCTGATTTATAATTTTCTTCATTTATTATAACTTCATTAATAATGTTCAATAAAGGTGTTAAAAGATTTTGAACATGCCTCAGATTTGAATGAAATCAATAAGACAAATGATGCAATTTTAAAAATTGCAACAAAAAGAGCTGATAGAAAAAGCAATTGATCAGTAAAATTATTATTGAGATAAGACAATTTATAAAGAAAAGAATGAATATGAAAATATATAAAAATGATACATTAAAAAAGACTGAATATCTTAAATTTTTTAAAATGTGCAAAAAATGATAATGATATAAGAAAAATAATTGGAAACTATCAAGTAAAGCTATAGAAAAAAACCAAAGTCTCAATAGTATTGAACAATACCTCGGTATTGTTTGAAACTTGTTTCTGCAAAAATAATTAAACAATTCTTTATTATTAAAAGAGAGATGACATCAAATAATATGTAGAAGAGTTCTATCAAGAATTATATAGCAATAAAAAAACAAAGAAAAAGTATCTCCTATAACTACTATATTTTCTAAATTGCCCAGGATTTTAAATGAAGAAGTGGGGTATGCAATTATATTTATGAAGAAGTGAATAGTTCTAGAAAATGAAAAAATTATAATTGGCATCTTAAAAAAGCAGAATAAAAAAAATTGAAAAAAAATTGACAAAATTATATATCAAGTGTTTAAATGATAAAGATGTACCTGATTATTAGAAGAATTCTGGATTAATATTAATATTTTAAAAAGATGCTAAAGGAGTTATTATAAATTACAGATCCATTATTAGAGATAAAAAAATTTGGATTGAATTTGAAGAAACTTTTATTCTGCCTTGAACTGATAAAGATTGAAAATAATATATTATAATGATACAAAATAGTGAAGCAAGAGAGATGTAAATCACCATCATTAAAATATTCCCGTTTTTCTAAGCATAGGAAATGATCAAAAAGTCAGCATTGGGAATAAATAGTAATAATTGTTTTTATAATTTATAATCATAGAATGACCAGCAATAATCATCAAAAATCAATAGTCATGCCTGTGAATGAATTCAAAGACAAAATATAGAATTTTGATTATTCATCATCTAACTAATGTCAAACTTAAGGTTTAGTATTATAAAAGCAATCAATTTTTCTTCTGCCTGCTCATACCTAAATGTTAAAAATCATGATAAAAGTAATCATATTTCTAAAATGCTAGGTTAATTATATTAATTACTGATTATCATTAATGATCTATGTCATATGGCACCATAGTGTACTGGCCATCATTAAATTTGCTATAAAATTTACAACCGTGAATGAAATTTTGAAAGTATTTATTACGTTCTTAGTATCAGGTATATTATTTTAAATTGAACCATATAGACATTAGTACCCATACCTATATATTCTATATATCATTATGTCGAAATCACCATTTGTATTGCAAGTATCATAAAAGCGTTGACCAAGAGAACATGCACATATATGAAACTTAATCCACATGAATAATTTAAAATATTAATTAATAAATTTATTGATAAGAAATAATATATAAAATTAATGATCTGACCAGCAATTTGTAATAAAATTAAATCATTCTGATTTTTCTCATTTCAATAGTTTGAAATATAAAACAATAAAATTTACAGACGTATATAAATATTGTTTATATAACACACACACGCGCGCGCGCACATATATATATATATATATTATTTAGATTTAACAAAATACAAATAAAATTTTAATATATACATAATATGCAAACGCACAACTGCATATTTAATAAAAAAATAAATATTTTCAGTTATGAATTTTAATTATTATTTTTTTTTTTACTTTAGAGATCAATTTATTCATTTTAAATTGTAAACAAAAGATCATAAAATAAAAAAAAGATATTACTTATCTTTGGAAGTTCTGATGGTTCTTTTGTTGTTTTTTTTTTTTTTTTAATTTTTATTATTTTCTGCGAACTTTAAAAAATTTGTCCAAATATTTGATTTGTCTTGTTTTCATAAGTTTGTAAAATAGAACTTAAACATATTAAATACATTCGTTGATGCTTCTATGCGTATGTACAAAATAGTGTACGCATAAAGTACAGCACTAAAGTCTCTCAGATTGGATTTTAATATAAATTGTCAGTGAGACTTGCTCTGGTTAAATAAGATAAATGTTAGTGATCAACTTTTTTCCAGTTTCTTCTGAAGTTCTCCAACAAGTAGGGTTCTAGTGCACACATATGGCCTTTTCACAAACCCGGAATTGGCATCCATTTCTTTTCTAGGAATTCAAACTTTAACAAGGTGATAACTAGCCATTTTCCATATAATACCTTCTCCAATGCAATAATAATCAGTTGATTTAAACCTACTATTTATAATGATATGAAAAAACTAAAAACAGGGTAATTAATTACTTTTTATTTTTATTAATAAAACCAAGAAACCCCCCCCCCCCAATTATATTAATTCACTAAATAGAAACAACAGATTCTCGAATTTCCTACAATTAATTGTACATTCATCATCATCATTATTTAAACCATTATTAATCCCCTGCAGGATGAAAGTTTATTCAAGTTTAATCCATCTTCTCTGATGTCCAGTTTCTCTTATTTACACAACCCCAGTAAATTTCCTTATTTTATTCATCAACTTCAAATGTGATTTTTTTTCAGGGCTTTTTACAATCTCTTGAAATTCAGATTGAGATTACAACTGTCCATCTCTTATCATTGTTTTCTATCAACATGTTCATACCCAGTCCACTCTCATAATTCTTCCTGTGATGTTAACAACACATGCTTGTTATCCAATCCATAAATTTTGTTTTTGTTACTCCTAATATGCATCTCTCCATACTTCACTGAATGATTTAATATCCCTGTTAAGTGTTCATGTCTCATATTCAAAAGTAAGTACTCATAAAACACATTTATTAAAAAAAAATTCTTTTCAAATACATAGCATATTTCCTTTTAATATTAAGTTATTTCTACCAAAAGCACCCCAGCAATTTCAATTCTATGATTAATTTTACCTATTATGTTTCCATCTGTAGTAATAATCTGAACGAGGTAAATGTAGTTGTTAGCTTCATCTAACTCATCATTATTAATTTGACATTTGCTTCAATATCTCCAAACGTTGGGCTACGTAAAGAATTTGTATGTATTTTGCATATTGTCATTAACACTCTTTTCTACACTATTTATTATTACTGTTATGAGTATGAGGCAAATTGCCTCGAAAGCACTAAGCTGCTGATTATTTTATAGTCTTATAATTTGTACTCATTATAGCTTCTCTCTCCAGTGTTTCACACACTTCTAATTTTATTGTATCTTTATTTCAGAAAATTTACTGAATATTACTTTAGTTTTTTTAACATTTATTTTTAATCCTAGTTTCTTACTTTCATTTTACTTTTAATTCTATTTTTTTACTTCTATCTGATAATTATTGCAACATTTCCAGAAGCTCCCAATCATTATATTTAAATACAACTACATCATCTGAAAAATCTAGATGAAATAAATAATTTCCATTTACATTTACTCCTTTAGCTTCCCATTTGAATCCACAAAAAAAACCTTTTTGTAGCACTGTTGTAACAAGTTTTTGAGATATTGAGTCACTCTGCCTTATACCCATCTCAATGTTAATCTTCCTACTATCATTATATAGACTAATCGTTGCTGTTGCACTTTTATAAGTAGTCTTCTGAATATGATAATTTTGCTGCATTAATGCTTTAATCACCAGAAAAATGCTTATAAATCATATGCTTTTTCATAATCTACAAATGCAAAGTATGATGACAACTTGCCTTTCTATAACTTCTCTTAATATTTAGATGTGATGACTGTACTAAAATCACTCTTAAATCAAGTTTGTTCTTTTGGTTGGTTGATATCTAAACTTCACTATAAACAAGTTGTAATTCTTTTCACAAAAAGTTTGTATAGAACTGGTAAAAGACTGATCAGTCTGTAATTTTTAATATTTTGTTTATCACCCTTTTTATAGTAATATTATTACTGCAATTTTTTAGTCAACTTGTATATATTTTTCATTTACATATTTGGTATATATATTTTCCAACACTTTTTCTATTTCTTTACCTGTTCCTTTTAAGATATCAATTATAATTCCATCATTAACTGGTGTCTTTTTTTTCTTCATAAATTTTATTGCACATCTCATTTTTTCTTTTAAAATCCTGGGCAATTCAGAAAATACAATAGTTATAGGAATTATTTTTTCTTGTTCTTTATTGCTATAATATTTTGGTAGAATCATTCTATACATTTCATGAAGTAGTCTCTCTTTTTAATAGTAGTTCATCTTTTTGTCTCATTGCCAAAATAATATTCCTATCAATACCAAGATGTTGTTTTACACTCTTGAAAATGTTATGTTCATCTACAGCATTCATTGCTAGATTTTATATATTATTACCAACCCTTTTTCTCACCATTTTATAAAATGTTGAGAAAATCAATTATTTTTAATGCATCATATCTTTCTTATCAATTGTCTTGCCTCAAAATAACTGTTACTAGTTAATTGCTGCTTTTTTTTATCAGGTATATTTGTTGCTGTTTTTAAAAGTGTATCAGTTATCTACTTATGAAATTTGTTTTAGTCTTAATCATATTCAAAACCTGTTCATATTTAAATATGATTTGCAAATCCTAACTTAAATTCATTGGAATGTTTCTGAAGATTAAGAATACTGATTGTGAATATTGTTTTTTCTTAATAATTTTTGTAATCTTTAGTTTTGCATTAATATGTATTTTGTATTTCATTAATAAATGGTCACTTTCCATGTTGACTTTATTAAAAATATTATAATCTGGAAATCTATATTTTCTGTTAGGCAAAATATAATCCAATTCTGCTATATCTTTATTTTGATGTTTCTATGTCATTTATATTTAAAATCCACAAGTATATATATTTTGTCATTTCTATCACCATCACCAAATTTATCTATACCATTTTCACCTTTCAATTGTTTATCAATTCTATGACTAAAGCTTCCCATGAAAATTTTATTCATTATTTATTTATTCATTATGAAGCAAACAATAAATGTATAATACAGTGAGATAAATTCCATACAAGAAAAATCTTGTGTGAGGAATTTAAATGTAACAACTCAAAACACTAATAAAATACAAAAAAAAAGTATAAATATAACATAACATATTAAAATCACACAGATATTGCATTTGGCAATTCAATCACAGTAGTAAATAATTACAACATAATATACAATATAAATAAAATAAAATAAAATAAAACTAATGCTTAGCATAATATAACCAGTTCCACAAATGCTTTTTAAAAATCAAATAAGATTGTGTTCATTAAACTCACAGAACAATCTCTTATAAATACATATTAAATAATTTAGGACCATTATAACTAAATTGCTTCCTACTGGATGTTTTAAGAAAATTAGGTAAAGCTAGCTGATATTTAGTAGATAAACGAGTATTTACTAAAAATACTAATAAAATACAAAAAAAAAAAAGTATAAATATAACATAAAATATTAAAATTATACAGATATTACATTTGGAAATTCAATAACAGTAGTAAATAATTACAACATAACATACAGTATAAACAAAAATAAAATAAAATAAACAAAATAAAACTAATGCTTAGCATAATATAATCAGTGCCATAAATGCTTTTTAAAAATCAAATAACTAGTGTTCATTACATTCACAGAACAATCTCTTATAAACATATTAAATAATTTAGGACCATAATAACTAAACTGCTTCCTACTAGATGTTTTAAGAAAATTAGGTAAAGCTAACTGATATTTAGTAGATAAACAAATATTTACAACAGAAGATTTAGTACCCAAATGAAGTTTCCTACAGTAAATATCAAGAATCACTCTATATTTATACAAATGGAAAACATCTAGTATATTAAACATGGCATAAATATCTTTAACAGATGTGCTATGTGATCTACCAAAAATGATACACATTGTATAATAATAATAATAATAATAATAATAATAATAATAATAATAATAATAATAATAATAATAATAATAATAATAATAATAATAATAATAATAATAATAATAATAATAATAATAATAATAATAATAATAATAATAATAATAATAATAATAATAATAATAATAATAATAATAATAATAATAATAATAATAATAATAATAATAATAATAATAATAATAATAATAATAATAATAATAATAATAATAATAATAATAATAATAATAATAATAATAATAATAATAATAATAATAATAATAATAATAATAATAATAATAATAATAATAATAATAATAATAATAATAATAATAATAATAATAATAATAATAATAATAATAATAATAATAATAATAATAATAATAATAATAATAATAATAATAATAATAATAATAATAACTTTAATTGACAAACACTAACTTAATTACTGTGATCCACTACTGCTTTGTGGTTGAATTTGATCTTTCAAATTTGTATTAGACCTGGAACTTTTTGTTTATTGCTGCCACTTTTTATTATTTCTATTTCTACTGATACTCTAGTTAGTGTTTTTTACTCTGTAATTGTTACACTTATATGTACTGTTGGGATTCCTTGATACTCTTCTTACATCATCTTTTACTGAACCATTTTTATAGTCTTATTCAATTCTTTGATCTCTAAAAAATATCACATATTATTCAGGTTTAGAATAATAAGTACTCAGTTTTCTTTAACAAATCATAATCTCTTTTATCTGTAATTTTAATTACTTTACATCAAATTTATAAAAAAGAAAAAAAAAGAACAAAACATATTAAGATTTAAAAATGTAATTAATGTTAAAGGCAAAAACAAGACAAAGTAATTTTTAATACATAGAATATGCAATTATTTTATTTTATATTTATGTACAATTATAAAACACATAAAATTTAAACAAGAGCTAAACCTTAAAATAATTTTATTTTTAGATAGCACTGCACTATATATGGTGTATTATTTCTATCACCATGCTATCAGATTTTATCGACTCAACATATGTGTGTGAGCAAATATTAAAAGTATTTAGCGAGAGATTATGTATGTTTTTTTTTATATTTAGAGATTAGCTACAATATAATTATTCACACAATCAATTTAAATCTTTTATAAATATAAAAAAAATCAATTACTATATTTAATTTAGATATTTATATTTCCATAGTTATTTTTCATTTGTATTTTAACTTATTAAAAATATAAGGGATTTGAACTCACTCTTTCAAACACACTTCAACAATCCACACTATTTCATATCACTGATACACATGCCCCCACAGATGTTAAAAAGATAAATAATCACACATATAATTATTTCGTGCTGAAGCAGCCCTCATCAGTTGTCCAGATTATCATATCCTACACACACACACACACACACATATATATATATATATATATTGATACATCTAACATGAGCTGGAACTTAATGAAATGTACTTCAAACTCAGTCAAGCCTGAGATTTTTATCAGGGACCGACGTTGATTCAAACACCAGATCGAACATCTACTGAATAACATAATAATGATGGCACATAAGTATTAATTCTTAAATCCGGCCCACTAGAAGAGCGAAAGAGAAAATGAGACATATTTACCAAAAGAATGCATATATATATATATATATATTGTAACGAGCACAGATGTTCATTACATTGTTTTTTTTTTATTTATTAAACATGAAAGTAAATTAAAAAGTTCGCATTTAAAATTTTTCTTTAAGAATTAAAAATTGAAATTAAATATCATCTTAAACTCGTATATATAAATCGCACAGATAAAAAAAAATTATTAAAATAAAACTTTATTAAAAATAGAAAGGTATTTTAAAAACAAAAACCTAAAAAGATTTAGAGATAAAAATATATCTTTAATCTTGGAAAACACATAAATTAATCAGAAATGGAAATGATTGTTTTAATTAGTTAAATGTAAACCAGCCTTGGGCATTTAAATGTAAAAAACATCGGTCAGATAGGAAAACAATAGAAACTGTTAGCAAATAAGAAGAAATCCCTATGGAATCGGACCGCAGCGAAAGGACCATCACATCGATGACATAATGCCAAGTCAATCCTTCGAATACGTATAAAAGGAAAATTTGGAAATTATTAATCAGTGAGTTATTATGATTATTACGATGTGACAGATAGATGTTAGTGTGGAGGTGCGGGAGAAGAGATTGAAGGGTGTACTTTCAATCCCTTCAGTTGTTATAAAATGGAAAAATGAAACATCGCTCATCTTATATTCAGAGGACCACAGGATCATTGGGAAATTTAACACTGGATTTCAAATGGCAAGCAACTGTAAAAGATTAACATTTCTAAAACCGTAAGAACTTTGTAAAATATAACGAACAATATTAATTTGAAAACACTAAAAACTTTAAATTTTAAACTTTCCTAGTAATTTAATTGTTACAAATAGAATCCTATCTGACCAAACTATATTCTTTATTAATAGTGTTATTTGATCTATTTTTTTTCTTATTTATGTAAAATCATTTCCATTTATTTATTTTTTGTTCTTTAAGTTTTTATCATGATTTTTTTTGTTTTTCGTTAAATTAATTATATAAATGTTAAACTTAAGTCGGGCGTGAATGGCTGTATAGATTTGTAAAGTTATATTAGGGGAGGGTAATCTTAGGTTATTTGTGTCATTGTTAGATTGGGTCAATGGATTGGATATATTGATGTAGTTAGTAGATGTAGTCGGAGATTCACTACTGGCAGAATCGCTTCATATGCCGCACTCTCCCGTTTTGCCTATGGAAGGAATTATAAGACGCAGAGCGCAGTTCCTTTCTATGGAGTTTTTTTTTATTGTTCTTCTCGTTAGATAGAAGTAATATTCCTGTCTAATGAGAGTCAATATCTTCTCTTAATCTTATTGGTGCTGCCGTATTCCGTATTACATTGAATACATCGATGTATCAGATGGATTGATGCCAGTTTGACTGCGAATTTTAGCCTAAGGTTAAATAGGGACAGAATATTTTATTTTCAAATGCAAATCTATGTGGTCTATTCATACTTGACCCTAAATAAAAATGCATTAAATTTAAGTTGTTTATAGACGCTTGCATGAATTGGTTATCGGTTAAGTATGTTTTGGGTTTTCATATTTGATCAAAATATATAGACATTCGATAAATAATGATACCTTACGGTGAGTATCTAAAATGTATTTATTCGGATGTTTTTTTAAGTTATTGGTGACAATGCAAGTATCTTATGGTGAATACTATTGGGTTATGTATAAATTTCCCTCCGCAATTGTCAGTAATCAATAATTTTGTATTTTGATCATTTATGTTTACTTTGAAATGTTTTTGACCGTGAAATCTATGTAACCGATCTATATTTAACATTATAAACAAGCTTTCATAGATTTATATGTGCGAACTTAATTAAAATGTAAAATTATAATATAATAGTAATTAAATGTACATTAAAGTAAAGTTAAAAATAATGTCAAATGTTAAAATGTAAACTAATACTAAAATAATTTTAAATCATATATATGTGTGCATAAATAAATGTTTGTGTGTTAATTACTGGCAGTGGCTTATTTTATTTTTTTATATATACTCTTAGATTATATTTTTAAATCTCTGCGATTCCATTGAGCTAGTGACATGGGCTAATGACCGGATGCAAAATAAATAAAAAAAAATTTTTTTTTGACTTACGTATCTGCCTACTTTATAAATTTTCTAGGTTCAAATGCTGAGATGGCACCCTGTATTGCAGTTTACATTAAGTCACCTTCTCCGGATCATTACAACTGGCGCCCAACATGGGGTCCGATCTTTAATAAACCACAGGTGCCCTGAGCAAATTTTATCAAAATGAAATATTTTTATCTGTTTACATATAGTCGTATACTTTAAATCTTATAAAAGCTCTGCCAGTAAAAGAAATAGCACATATATTAAACACGAGAAAGTATAAATAATTTTAAACTGTATTTCGTTAAAAAGAAAGTCAAAAGGTTGCGATTGATATGTTTGTTTTTTTTGTTGTTGTAATATAAATTATGCATTAATGTGTATAGGAGTGCACAGCCACGCAAGTTTATAATGGTAAATGTGGTACCTTACGGAGAGTACCGTTGGGAATTTACTTCAGTGTAATCCTATTTAAGCATTTTAATCAGTCATAAATAAGTTGGTGGTATTTATAATTGTGCTGCAAATATACACATATAAATCCATTATCTTTCAAAACGTATTTAGTTCAATGCAACCTTCTTAAATAAATAATTTAAATAACTTGCTTGTCATGCCGTGTGGAAAAATAAAATGTATACGAAAAAATAATAGAACTCTTGTGGGGAGGAGGTGAACGTAAATGGTTATGGGAAAGCAATAGTCAACATTTTTTTTGTATATAGTCTTTATACTAACCAAATGTTTTGTAAATTTTGTTAATCATGTACCGTAATTACTAACCCTAAGTAATTTTTTGTTTTTTTTTGATCATTTTTTTAAGCAACTTTACTGATATGTAACGAGCACAGATGTTCATTACATTGGTTTTTTTTTATTTATTAAACATGAAAGTAAATTAAAAAGTTCGCATTTAAAAATTTTCTTTAAGAATTAAAAATTGAAATTAAATATCATCTTAAACTCGTATATATAAATCGCACAGATAAAAAAAAATTATTAAAATAAAACTTTATTAAAAATAGAAAGGTATTTTAAAAACAAAAACCTAAAAAGATTTAGAGATAAAAATATATCTTTAATCTTGGAAAACACATTAATTAAACAGAAATAGAAATGAATGTTTTAATTAGTTAAATGTAAACCAGCCTTGGGCATTTAAATGTAAAAACATCGGTCAGATAGGAAAACAATAGAAACTGTTAGCAAATAAGAAGAAATCCCTATGGAATCGGACCGCAGCGAAAGGACCATCACATCGATGACATAATGCCAAGTCAATCCTTCGAATACGTATAAAAGGAAAATTTGGAAATTATTAATCAGTGAGTTATTATGATTATTACGATGTGACAGATAGATGTTAGTGCGGAGGTGTGGGAGAAGAGATTGAAGGACGCACGTTCAATCCCTTCAGTTGTTATAAAATGGAAAAATGAAACATCGCTTTTCTTATATTCAGAGGACCACAGGATCATCGGGAAATTTAACGCTGGATTTCAAATGGCAAGCAACTGTAAAAGATGAACATTTCCAAAACCGTAAGAACTTTATAAAATATAACGAACAATATTAATTTGAAAACACTAAGAACTTTAAATTTTAAACTTTCCTAGTAATTTAATTGTTACAAATAGAATCCTATCTGACCAAACTAAATTCTTTATTAATAGTGTTATTTGATCTATTTTTTTTCTTATTTATGTAAAATCATTTTCATTTATTTATTTTTTGTTCTTTAAGTTTTTATCATGATTTTTTTTGTTTTTCGTTAAATTAATTATACAAATGTTAAACTTAAGTCGGGCGTGAATGGCTGTATAGATTTGTAAAGTTATATTAGGGGAGGGTAATCTTAGGTTATTTGTGTCGTTGTTAGATTGGGTCAATGGATTGGATATATTGATGTAGTCGGAGATTCACTACTGCAGAATCGCTTCATACGCCGCACTCTCCCGTTTTGCCTATGGAAGGAATTATAAGACGCAGAGCGCAGTTCCTTTCTATGGAGTTTTTTTTTATTGTTCTTCTCATTAGATAGAAGTAATATTCCTGTCTAATGAGAGTCAATATCTTCTCTTAATCTTTTTTGTGCTGCCGTATTCCGTATTACATTGAATACATCGATGTATCAGATGGATTGATGCCAGTTTGACTGCGAATTTTGGCCTAAGGTTAAATAGGGACAGAATATTTTATTTTCAAATGCAAATCTATGTGGTCTATTCATACTTGACCCTAAATAAAAATGCATTAAATTTAAGTTGTTTATAGACGCTTGCATGGATTGGTTATCGGTTAAGTATGTTTTGGGTTTTCATATTTGATCAAAATATATAGACATTCGATAAATAATGATACCTTACGGTGAGTATCTAAAATGTATTTATTCGGATGTTTTTTTAAGTTATTGGTGACAATGCAAGTATCTTATGGTGAATACTATTGGGTTACGTATAAATTTCCCTCCGCAATTGTCAGTAATCAATAATTTTGTATTTTGATCGTTTATGTTTACTTTGAAATGTTTTTGACTGTGAAATCTATGTAACCGATCTATATTCAACATTATAAACAAGCTTTCATAGATTTATATGTGTGAACTTAATTAAAATGTAAAATTATAATATAATAGTAATTAAATGTAAATTAAAGTAAAGTTAAAAATAATGTTAAATGTTAAAATGTAAACTAATACTAAAATAATTTTAAATCATATTGTGTGTTAATTACTGGCAGTGGCTTATTTTATTTTTTTATATATACTCTTAGATTATATTTTTAAATATCTGCTATTCCATTGAGCTAGTGACATGGGCTAACGACCGGATGCAAAATAAAATTTTTTTTTTGACTTACATATCTGCCTACTTTATAAATTTTCTAGGTTCAAATGCCTAGATGGCGCCCTGTAGTGCAGTTTATGTTAAGTCACTTTCTCCGGATCGTTACAATATATATATGTGTGTTGGAATGTATGGGAGTGGAGAAAAGATAATTCAAACTACATAAGTTGCTTGAATAATAAATTATTTAATAAAACATTTAATGGAACAGTAGATTTGTTATATATTTACTTGAATTTGTGTGCCAAGATGATCTACCTGGAGGTAGAGAGTTACATACAATTGATCACACTATTATGATTCATATGCTCTTATAAATAAACAATATATACTTAAATATGTATATTTGGTGGGAGAGGTCAAGATGTCAATCATTTGATTACAAAACAATCTTATAACGTATATGAATTAACACTTTAGTAGTGGTTATTAAAGGTGATGATTAATGCGCTAATTTCTGGAGCTTTCTAGGAATATTATATAAAGTTTTCATGCTGTTTTGGTCAAGAAAAACAATAAAATATATTTTAAAAATGGTTTACTTATTAAAGATAATATTTGTGAATATTTAATAAAATAACATACATTTAAATCAAGTTTATTTGCTTAGTGAACAAAATATTTGTAAACCATTCTTTAAATTCAGATTTAAAAAAAAATGCTTCACCTTTCTAACAAATATATACTCTTAAATAAACGGGATACATTATAATGGTGGGATTTTTTTAAAATAAGAAGGAAAACAATATTTTAATTAAACTAATTATTACTATTGGAATGATTATTTTTTTTTTTATATATATATATATATATATATATTGGAATGATATATATATATATATATATATATATACACAAGCAAAGTGCAATTTTATTGTTACAGCATTGAAATGAGGTCATTAAATAAATAAATTAATAATAATGGAAAAGTAATGAAACTGATATAAAAAGAGAAGAATCCAATGTGAGATTGTGCTGCTAAATGAAGAAAACAGAGTGAATAGAAGTCCCTTTTCTAGTGTACTACTTACAAAATTTTATTTAGAATTGGCATGGTCCCAAGGGTTCTCTGGTGCAACTGATGCAAAAGACCTGTTATATGAAAATAATCATGGGAATGTCAACTGTCCGCCGTGTAGGGCATGAAGAATGTCTATAGTTCGAACTCATCACAACTATCCAGACCAGAAGCACTTAACATAAAAAAAACTAAGCCATATATCAGCAATGCAGCATAACACTATGTCTTTACTGACCTAAAATGGAAGTTACTACTATAAGGTACATGAACCTTACTTGAATGCTATAATTTAGGCAATTAACACTATGCTATGTAATATATATGGGAAATATTTAATTCATACAAAATAGATTTTAAATTTACCCCTCCCCTACTCCTTCATTGCTATTTAACATATTGAATTCCCACCCTCACAAATTTTATAACTTTAGAATAATCAAGTCTATGAAATATTAAGAGTATACCATTGTAATACAGAATATAAAAAACAACAATAAGAAATCACCTTTTCAGAATTAAGTGAGCGACATATAAAATATTTAACAGCGTTAATTTTTTGGAGATTTAAAATTTATACATATATAATACCCTTTTGGTGCATTAAAAAAATTATGAAATTAGGTCAACTTGAGAAACAATCTGGTGAGCATATTAATTAAGAATGTACGTACATCTAATTCATGAGGGAGGGTTTTTTTATTAATCTCGACCCAAGGAGGTCTGGGTATATAGAGAAAAATAACTTTATACATTAGGTTCACAATATTTTTTACATTGGCAACTTAAAATAATAAAATAATACATAGTTTAAAATTAAGAAAGAAACCACACCAAAATTGAAGAAATAATAGCATATGGCAAACTTTACATATAAAAGAAAAATTATTAGTATGAGAGCAAATTTATATTAAAAAAAAAACACTTCATTTAACAATTTAAATAGAAATCTGGATAGTCATGTTTGAGATTAGTTTTAGAAGGAAATAAATGTAAATCCCATAGGCAGTTCTTAGGTTAATGACCTTGCTATATTAAAGAGTCCATTTTTACAGTTCGGCTCCAGCATGGCAAATTAACAGGATTCAAACTATTTCCAATACAGTAGCAAGTTTCCATCAGGCATTTTTCCATTCTTAGATCATACTTTATAGCATTTTTGGGGCATCAGAAAAATGATTATTGGCAGTGAGAGACTGAGCAGCAAAGGTGACAAAAGGTGGTTAATTGACTACTTGTTCAACATTTTGAAAAATAAAGTAGAGGGAATATTTTTGGCAACAGCTAATGTACAAGCTAGTTTTCTCTAGGCAGTCAAAAATTGGCCTGTTATATACTTCCCTCAAATGTTTGAGGAATGCTTTAAATATTGTTTTTTTTTAATTTCATTCATGATTGCTATCTAGTAGGAATCTTCTTATTTTATTCACTTATTGTTTTGGAGATGCAACTGTTAGATAATTTGTCCAAAATATATTCAAATCCATTTCCATATTAAAAATAGATTTGATAAAATGTTAATTGCAAAAGTAGAAATTCTTTATTTGATTTCTTTTTTTTTACTTTTAATACAATTTAATTAGACATTCTTTCCCAAAATTAGACAATGTAAATTTTTCACCCTTTTGGATTTTTAAAAGAAAAAATACAGTGTTTTTTTTTTTTAAATAAAGAATTTAAACAAAAAGTTTTAATTTTACAAACTTAAAAAAAAAATTTGTAAAATTAATACTGTGTTAATAATTTCTCCCATTAATATATATATATATATATTATATATATATATATAATTTATCCCATTAATATATATATATATATATTATCAATAGATGGAGCTTTACCAAAATCTCTGAACAAGCATATATTTTTTTTTTGTTTACATAAACATCAAAAGAGTCAGAATTCACTATCTCTTTCATTAGGTCCATCTTCAGATCAGCTGATTTCAAGATAATTTGCTATCATTAGTGAATGGTAGAATCCAGAAACTAGATCTAAACACTAACTCCAAGTATTTATGCAACAAGTTTTTATCAGTTTGCAATTATGAATTTTACAGACATGTAATGTCTTCAAACCCAGCCTAACAAGCCAGATAGCTACATGGGTCTGATATCAGTTCAGTTTCACTACATAGTAAAAGCCTCTGCAATATATATCATTGCAAAAACCTTTAAAGGTACATTTATGAAAAATAAAAACCAAGTTATAAATCACATAACTTACTATCACTTGCATTTATGATCAATAGATGGAGCTTTACCAATACCTCCAAACAAGTGTATTTTTTTTTGTTTACATCAATGTCAAAAGAGTCAGAATTCACTATCTCTTTCATTAGCTCCACCTTCAGATCAGCTGATTTCAAGCTAATTTGCTATCATCAGTGAAGGATAGAAGTCAGAAACTAGATCTAAACACTAACTCCAAGTGTTTATGCAACAAGTTCCTATCAGTTTGCAAGCATGAACTTTACAGAAATGTAATGTCTTCAAACCCAGCCTAACAAGCCAGATAGCTACATGGGTCTGATATCAATTCAGTTTCACCACAAAGTCAAAGCCTCTGCAATATATATCTTGCAAAAACCTTTAAAGGTATATTTATGAAAAACAAAAACAAATTAGCTTGAAATCAGCTCATCTGAAGGTTGAGCTAACAAAAGAGATAGTGAATTCTGACACTTTTGATGTTTATGTAAACAAAAAAATTTGCTTGTTCGGAGGTTTTTGTAAAGCTCCATCTATTGATCATAAATGCAAGCAATAGCAAGTTACATGATTTTTAACTTGTTTTTATTTTTCATAAATGTAACTTTAAAGATTTTTGCAATGATATATATTGCAGTGGATTTAACTATGTGATGAAACTGAACTGATATCAGACCAATATAGCTATCTGGCTTATTAGGCTGGGTTTGAAGACATTACGTGTCTGTAAATTCATGCTTGCAAACTGATAGAAACTTATTGCATAAATAGTTGGAGTTAGTGTTTACATCTACTTTCTGACTTCTACCCTTCACTGATGATAGCAAATTAGCTTGAAATCAGCTGATCTGAAGGTAGAGCTAATGAAAGAGATAGTGAATTCTGACTCTTTTGACGTTTATGTAAACAAAAAAAATACACTTGTTTGGAGGTTTAGGTAAAGCTCCATCTATTGATCATATATGCAAGTGATAGCAAGTTATGTGATTTATAACTTGTTTTTGTTTTTCACAGACACACACACACACACACACACACACATATATATATATATATATATAACTGAATATTTGTAAATACAGTAACTAAACAATTAAAAAATTTATCCACTTAGGAGCACTTTCGATTATCCCAATAATCATTGTCAACTAAAGTTTTTGAAATGCTAACTTTCCCACTTCAATGCTTTAGTTGACAAAGATTACTGGGATAATTGAAAGCACTCTTAAGTGGATAAAATTTTTAATTATTTAGTTACTGTATTTACAAATATTCAGTTATATAATTACGCATATTGCTTTAAAAATACAGACATCAAATAATATATAATGTGCTCAGTTCATATTAAGATAGCAAACCTTCAAACTTTAATGGACAGGTTTCAATTTACTCCAACGTCCAACTCTTCAGCCATTCATACCATTGAAAATTTGATGATGGAAAGCCAAAATCCCATGATGATGCCAATATATCAGATAGAGTGCAAGATTACTTATGTAATTTAGTGAAACATACCAAATGCATGTAATTGAGATTTATTTTTTAACAATTTTTTTAGTACTTATTTAGATAACCAAATGAAATATTTTTATATAGATATAGAGAATGCTTTCAAATAAGATTTTAATTTGCTATGGGAATTTTTGCTGTTAAAAAATGAAAACAGTTGGATGATATTGCTATGGTAACTTTAAGCATAAGAGTAGAAATAACCAAGAACATTCTTGTAAAATATTGGAAACAAAAATTCTAAATAATATAAATTATTTTTTTGGAAAAGAATTTAATCTAATTTATTCTAGATGTTTAGTTTTATAGTTATATCAAATTTTAATAAGATTCTACATCTTCTAAGTGCATAAAAATCATATACTTCAGTTTGAATGATATTTTAGTATTGTCAAAAAAACCAAGCTAGAAAAATGAATTAGTTGAATGATGTTAAATATTAAAACAATGATGGGAGGGGTGTAAGTAAAAGAGTTTCATCATCTTGTACCAAAGCACAAAACCATGGTCAGAGGTTTGGGGAGGGGTTCCTGATAGAGATATTTTAAGTACTGGCTCTGGCTAAGCATTTATCATAAAGCTTGTAGAGGAATTGGCAATCCTCATTGTTTTTATAACTTACAAGCTTAAGAGATAGGGTCACATGATCTATGACTCTTATTTTGACGTTTTATAGTCTCTGCCATAATTCTTATGCAAATTTTATATTGCTAAGACTACTAATATATGGTATGGCTGAAGATCTATCAGCCCCATATAGCTATTTGAATTAGATAGCTGGGTTTGAAGACATGTAGATGTCTGAAAATTTCAGATTTTCCACTTAATAGATAACTTTTAGTTAAATGCTTGGCTTTGGTTGGTATTTTTAGATTTAGTGTCTGAACCTATTCTGACACCTCTCTGAGGAGTGCCAAAGCATGAAACCATGGTCAGGAGTTTGGGAAGGGGTTCCTGATAGAGATATTTTAAGTGCTGGCTCTGGCTAAGCATTTATCATAAAGCTTGTAGAGGAATTGGCAATCCTCATTGTTTTTATAACTTACAAGCTTAAGAGATAGGGTCACATTATCTATGATTCTCATTTTGATTAGATAATATAATAGTTTTACAATTCAAAATTGGGGATCATGATTCAAATATCAGTTGTGTTCAAAATGTACGTTGCTTCTATATTACAACAACATTAAAAATAGTTTTATATTTAATTAGCTTAAATAAATAGTACATGTGTATAATTTGTTTTTATATGCTAATCAGACTTGAAATTTTTATTTCAAGTAATTCAGAATCGCTAGACGTTTTCTACTTTTAAATATTATAATAAGTAGACAAATGCTCAAATACTCACTAACCTTCAATTAACAGCTTGAGATTAGTATCTTCTCTTTTATTATTCGTCTGTAAAGATTTATTGCAGAAGCGTTTGCCTTACAGTGGCGTATGGAAATAGGTCATTGCGTATATATATGAAAATATATTTAAGAATAAATAAAATATTTTTTGATGCTTATTAGAAAATAACAATATATAAATATATTATAGATAGGATAAGAAAATTACGTTCAGTATTACCTTCTTTTTTTTTTTTTTTTCCATTTATCAATAATAATATATGGTATGCCAGATTCTTTGTCCGAAAAATAGGAGTAGAAAGCTGCAAAAGCAGCAATATTTGATTATTGGTGATGCTATTTTGACATTGGTTACTACTGCTTTACCGGAATTATTTTAGTATAGTATTTGGTAGTTAAACAGAAATTTAATGATATTGTGAATTATATTCTTCCTTTAGAAAATCACAAAAAGATAAATCGTTATTTAAATTATCTAACTAATACTCTAATACTAATAGTTCTTCGTAATTGGTAAAAACGTATATGAGAAGTGACTATTATTGAAATTTATTTAAAAAAAAAAAAAAGAAAGAGAAGAAATTGTATAATTATTTATTCTTTAATATAAAACTTACATATGTTATTAATCGTTGCAGTGGATTAAATTGTTTTCAATTTAAAAGCCATATATCTTTCTCGCTTTGTATTAACCAGTTATTTGATTTCTAATAATTGCCATCTATTGATTTTACCAAGAACTAAACTTTGTACTGAAAAAAAACAACAACAGCTAAATAAAATTCATAAGCATAAAAACATTAATTAACATGTATACATATTTATTTCTTAAAAATGTTAGGCAATAAAAAAAAAAAAACACAACCCACAATCATTTTAATTTAAATCTAAGTTATATCTATTTTAATAAATAAATAATGTCACTGTTATTAGCACATGCAAATATCAAAAATAAAAATAAACAAATAAAATAAAACTTAATATAATGGTTACCAGATAGAAAAAAATTTTAATTTTCTTTCTTTTTTTTTTAATTAATAATTAAACTGCTGTTAAACATTTATTCTATGCAAAGTGCAAATAGTCATATTCACTTTAATAGCATAAATAGTATGTTATTACTGAATACTTGCACAATATATGGACTGTTGCACCACTTTTATAGACTGAAACCATTTGGTAAGACTTCCGATGCATACATAATTAAAATTTGCATCTTATGAATTATCTAATAGATAAATGTTAGAATACAGAACGTTACCAAAATTATGGTTCAATAAGATCAATGTAGATTGTAGCAGTAAAAGGTAGATTTTAACCCAAACTATTGATTTAAATATTGATATTCATTCTTTAGAAGTTTTGTTAAATGAGTTAAATTTTCAGTGTCATATATGCTAAAAAAAAAAAATAGTTGAATCTTCAGTCAGACCCTTTTACTGGGACATACAATACTTTTAAGAAATAAATGTGGATATAAGAAAATTTATTAAAAATTTTAATAAAATAAGAATGCTAACTATTTTATCTCATTGATTTTATTTGCAATATTTTTTATTTAAAAACACCAGCAACTAAATATTCTCTTTTTGATTAAGCATTTAATTAAATGTAAAACTTCATAAAAAATACAGAAATGTAATAATATGATGACTGGGAGAATAGCACCCAAAGAAAAAGTTGGTTTTTGCTGGGTATGGTCAGGTTTAAAGAGTTAGTTGTTGTTCTTTGATGCATTAAAAATAATAATTTGTAATTGAAAAATATTAAATTCTTATTAAATATGGTGGTGATATTTTTAATTTATAATGAAAACACTTTGAAAAAATGAATATATATATATATATATGTGTGTCTGTGTGTGTATCTGTGTGTGAAATAAATACAAAATAACAAGTTGGTTTTCCAACATTGAGAGAAAATATAGAATTAGTTGTATATATTCAAGAATACAAAGGACTGCAATGTATTGTTCAAGGAAAGAAGATTATAATAAACAAAAAGATTTAATAATCAATAAGTTAAAAATGAATGGTTTCTCTGTATATAAAAATAGAGCATAAGATAAATAAAAATGAAGAGAGTGAAGGAAAAAAGAAAGGTGAAAATAGATATATAGGAATAAAAACAAATAATAATATCATAGTGAATATGTTCAACAAAATTATAAAGAAGATTAATAAAAGATACAAAAAAGTAAATAATACAATAGTAGTTAATAAAAAAAAAGATAAATCCTATTAAATTTGATAGATAACAAATACATAGGATATAATAAAGATAATAAAAAATTAATTAATGGAGTATATGTGAGAAAATGCAAACAATGTCTAGATAGTTGATTTATAACAAATATGTGGAAGAAACAAAAAATTCTATTAAAACAAGATTAAAACAACATATGGCAGATAATAAATCACCGATATATATACATAGAGAAAAAACAGGACACAAATTTACACAAAGTTCAATAAAAATGAAGTTACGTACAGAAAGTATTAAAGAAAAAAAATAAAGGAAGCTATATTAATAAGAAATATAGTTATTAAATAAGATATATAGTGGTACATATGTAAATAGATAATTGTTTAGAAATGAGTTGGGGTTGCTAAAAAATGGTTAGGTTAAGTAGGAGTATAAATGTGAGTATATTTATAGATATTAAATACTAGAAAAATAAATTAAAAAACTTAGAATAATATTTACATATAAAACAGTATAATAACAATTTATGAGAATTATATAAGAATAATAATAAAAGTTAAAGTATATAAAATAAAAAAATTATATATGCAAATAATGTTTTAGGGAATATATATATATATATTATATTTAATGTTTTCATGGTTGTATGATGTAAAAAAATTATAACTTTTTGGGCTGTACCATGTATTATTTTTCATTAAACAGCAATATTTCGATGGACTAACATCCACCATTATCAAGGATAACTTTTGAAAAAGTTATATATATATATATAGAGAGAGAGAGAGTTGTAAGGGATATATATTTAGTTTAAATAATATGTAATAGAAGGAGCTAGGGTATAAGATTTTTTTTTTTTTGAAAAAAAAAAACGATTTTTTTTTATTTAGAAAATCAAACTAAACTTGATAAGTTTAAAGATAATAATGTTTATAGGTTTTAAATATTCAGAAATAATAATAAATATTAAATATTATTTTTAAAATAAGAATGAGTAAGGAAATAATAAATATTATATGATTTAAAATTAAAAGAATTTTAGTTACTAATCATAAAGTTTATGAAGAATAGAGATAATTAGTAGATTGTTAATAATAATAAAATAGATAATATATTTAGATTAATAGTTGTCCTTGAATGTATACATGTATAAAGTTAGAAATACACATGTATAATTTATATTTATTTTCTATTTATGTTGTACATTTTATTTTATATTAATTGTTTTCTTTGGGTTTGATTATTTATTTCAGTTTTTTTAATATAAATATTTTATGTTGTTTTTAGTTTTTTATTATTTAAATTTTTTATTGTGTTATTATATAGTTATGTTTTTTTTATTTTACTTTGTTCATTATATGATAGCTCTGAAGAAGAATGCAGGTCAGTTGAAACATAGTTGTATATATATATGTACAAATAAAGAGTTTTGCTAAAAAGTGTTTGAAGCAGTTTGGATAAATTGTATAATTTTAGAAGATAAATTTAATATTTTATTCAAATATATTAAATATTATATTAAAATTAATGTTATTTAAAGATTTATTTAATAAGATATTCAATACAGTTTTTAAATATAACTAAGACCAATCATTTTAACCATACAATATTAGCTTATTCTGCTTCTTTATGCAATATAACATTTAACTTTTTAATAGCCTGAAACACAATATCGCGGTTGTCACCTTTAGATTGCTCTAACTCAGCCAATTTTTTAGTTACATTGAAGAAAAAATACCTGTATTAAAGCTTAGAGCAAGGCCTATAAGATGCTGCCCTCTTTTGAATCATTTTACAAGTAAAAAATCAATACTAGGAGGATTTTAAGTTGAACAAAAGAAGAGACCAGTTTTGATTGGTTGGATAATCTATTCCCAATCTATTCCTAATTCTTATTGGCTGATGATTCCATTAAATATTTTTTCACCACTAAAATGAAAATATATGTTTTGGAGTGTTTTTTTTTTTTATTATGTTTCGTACATATTATAAATAATTTTCATAAAATATAATATTTCTAATAAAATATAGTTATTTTACAAAAGTAGTAAAGTTTTATTAAAAAATTGTATACTTTACACGATTGTAAATTGAAAATGAAACCAGCTGTAGCAGCAATTTTTGACATCTTGTCAAGAGGTTAGATTGCTCCAAGATGTTTATTTGATTGTCAAACAAAGATTAATGATTTAGAATATTTTTCTGGCATTATAATGTATTTTTGGTGTTTTTTTTTAATAATATGCTGAAAGTATAATTATTTTGAGAAAGACGTTAAGATTTTTCGTAAAAAATTCTTAAAAAATTTGTGACGTGAAATCTGGGAGGGATCTAAATGACATTTATAATGCTTCTAATTCGCTCATAATGTTTTCTTTGATTTTTCTGCTTTTGAATATTTCTATAAAATACAAATAAAAATATATTTTTGAAATAACTTTCGTTTACTTTCTTAACATTACAAATAATTAATATACTTTTTGAAAACAAAACTAAAATTAATATACATTAAAAGATGAAAATATTTGTATCAAAAAGTTTGTCACTTGACCAATTAAAAGTTTCAGAGTTTTACTTCGCTGGACCAATAACAAAAGTGTTCTATTAAAGTGTTAAAAGAGCCTTAAAATATTTTTTAACTTTCTATGTATTTATTTGAATAAGTTTTACGTCTGTTTAAATATTATCATTATTACAATTAGAATACCTATACTTCTCCTAATTTAAAAATTAAAAAAAAAAAAGGGTTTTTGAGCACATTCAGCCCTAATAAAAGCAGTACATCTATCTATCTATCTATCTATCTATCTATCTATCTATCTATCTATCTATCTATCTATCTATCTATCTATCTATCTATCTATCTATCTATCTATCTATCTATCTATCTATCTATCTATCTATCTATCTATCTATCTATCTATCTATCTATCTATCTATCTATCTATCTATCTATCTATCTATCTATCTATCTATCTATCTATCTATCTATCTATCTATCTATCTATCTATCTATCTATCTATCTATCTATCTATCTATCTATCTATCTATCTATCTATCTATCTATCTATCTATCTATCTATCTATCTATCTATCTATCTATCTATCTATCTATCTATCTATCTATCTATCTATCTATCTATCTATCTATCTATCTATCTATCTATCTATCTATCTATCTATCTATCTATCTATCTATCTATCTATCTATCTATCTATCTATCTATCTATCTATCTATCTATCTATCTATCTATCTATCTATCTATCTATCTATCTATCTATCTATCTATCTATCTATCTATCTATCTATCTATCTATCTATCTATCTATCTATCTATCTATCTATCTATCTATCTATCTATCTATCTATCTATCTATCTATCTATCTATCTATCTATCTATCTATCTATATTCATATTCGAAATTTGCAAAAACGTTTTGAAACAAAAATATTTTTATATATTTTTGATCACTTTAAGAAAGTTAACCAAAATCCGAATCATACCTCTAATGAATAAATAATGTGTGTTGCTTGATTTAAATAGTTGGCTTGTAATGTACTCATTTTATTCAAATTAATTATTTTTAATCCATTTATTAGACAACTAGATACTATTTTTTTATTGTTTATGACATTTTTATTGATGGTGATGAACCATGCCTTTCTGATTTTTTTTTACCATTATGCTCCACACACATGAGATTGATGATCTGCAGATTATAAATATGCCATGATATTACTCTTCTTGATTTATAAATCATTTTGCAATCGTTGAATTTCAAATATAATTGAAATAAAGACCAACATTATATATATATATATATATGTGTGTGTGTGTGTTAGCCTAAAATGATAAAAAAAAATGTTTAAATTTTTATCCGTTTTGCTTCATAAAAAAGCAACTTATTCGTTCATTAATTATCTGTATTTTGTTCTTGTCCATGTTATGTAATTTTTTTTTTCAAAATGTTTATTTTTAAAAACATTCTAAATTATAAATAAATGTTAGAAAAAAAATGTCATCATAATTTAGAATTTAAATAATAAAATTTGAATGATAATAGCCATGAGTATGAATTTAGGTAATATTAGTAAAAAAAATACCAAAAACTTATTATGCTTTTTTATAATGATTTATATTTTATTAATCTCTAGAAATTCTAAAACACTAACTTTAAATGTGTGTATAAATATACCAAAATTTATATAAAAACATTATTAATTAAGCTCTTCTAGCATCTCTGTAACAATGTTATGTGAAACTACAAGACATGAAAAGACAGCAGAAAAAGATAATATAGAATAAAATTTACTTACTTGCAATCTAAATCTGCAGCTAACAAATAACAAAATATCTCGCTAGCATTTAAGAGGAAAATGTATCAAATGCTCTGATCCTTCCATTTCCTGCCTATATATCTGATGATTATGGTTTTACATGCAATTAGAAGTTTGCACATAGATTGTAAAAGAATTATATCTATCAACTTTATTTCAAAACATTGACAATGAATTATATTTCATGAAAGTTTAAGAGATTATGAATAAAAATTATTCCATTATAAAATAAACCATTTTGATCACAACTATACCAGACTTGTTTGAGAGATGTTGTTTATGACTTAGAGGAGCCAAATGAAACTTGTGTGGAATATTGCTCATCTGGAAAGTTATAGAGACAAGAGATTTAGTCTGAAAAACCACCAATCTGAAGAAAATTTTTCCATTAATCTTGCTAAGCTCTGCTGATTACACGATCTCAGATAAGGAGATTTTCCACAAGCACATTAAAAAAAGTATCATTCTCAAAAATAATATCATTTCACTTATATATTTTTTTATTATTTTGCAATGCATATTTTCCCTTCTTTTAGAACTTTTAGAAATAAAAGATTTACTGGCCAGAAAAACGGTTTTAATAATAATATTTTAATTCCATATTTATAAGCAAATATAATAGCAAGCATGAATGTATGAATGTTTAGATAGTTAATACACATTATACTGTTTATATTTCAACTAATGAAAATAAATTTAAGAATCTCATCATTGTATATGACTTAGATGTTTGAGATTATAATATGCTTTTGTCTGTTGTATTTACCCAAACATTTATTTGAATTTCATAAAAGCTTTATTGTAATATTTATTTATAAAACTATTTGTAACAGCTCTGTGAATGAATGTTATAAGTTGATTGGAGCCATTTAAAACTATTAATGCCATTTGTTTATTAATATTTATTAGTGATACAAATAAAATTGGATGATTTACACTTAATTAGTTATTAATTATTGTTACAGAAATAAAAAAAAACAAATAATTCTAATTGTGTAGCTTTGTTTCAGAAAGGTCAATTCTATAAAGATATTTGAGTGTCGGGTACTCTGATAAATTTGTTAAAAGTATTTTATTTAATAGTAATATTTGTAAGGATATAAAGGATAAAGAAAAATATGATTTTATTTGTTTGCCATTTAAATTGTCTTCTTATAAAGATGTAGGTAATAATAGCTATTTGTTTGAAAATAAGAAAATTGCTTGGAAATTGGGTATTACATTGAATAATTTATTAAATTATACAAAATATTTTTTATAGAAGGACTATTCCTGGTGTAGTATATTTTATCCCTTGTTTTCTTTTGCAACAATGCCTACATAGTTCATAGTAGTTTGAGTTTAAATGAAAAAATAAAGGTTAATAAAATTAGAGTTAGAAATAGATATCTTAGTTCTGCTTTGTAAGTCCATAAAAAAGAAACAGGCCACACTATTAATTTTGATGGGGCTAAGGTTGTCTTTTTTGAGAGAAATGAAATCAAAAGAAGAATTGAAAAATCTTGGTTATTGAAAATGTATTATTCTGAAGCAATTAATTTATTTGAGAGTTCAGGTCGTGTTTTATTATTATTATTTGCTGGTCTGATTGAATTTTGGATTTGGGGTTATTTTAATTTTATATTGAATAGTTTAACTTTATACTTGTAATGCTTAATTAGTTTGTATTAATTATTTTATTTATTCACTCATATCACTTCATAGTTACATCATTATTATTTTAAGCTCTGAGATCATTAGCCATTTATTATTTCAATTATATTTGAAGTTAATAACAATAAGCTTTGACTTTAAATATACTTTATTGCAGAGCCTTGTTTTCAGTTTATATTTACAAAGAATCTTATAAATCTTACAGTTACTAATTCCCTTCAATAAAACTTAAATAGAATAATAAGAGTCTCAGCCAACAAATCCATATTACAGGAAATTGGTTTCTGAACCTAAAGGGCATCCATTTACCCACATGTACCATTACTATATATATATATATATATATATATATATATATATATATATATATATATATATATATATATATATATATATATATATATATATATAAAGGAGCAAATATTTCTAAACAAGCTTATTTTATTATTATTATTATTATTATTATTATTATTATTATTATTATTATTATTATTATTATTATTATTATTATTATTATTATTATTATTATTATTATTATTATTATTATTATTATTATTATTTTTATTTTTTATGATAAATGCTATAAGAGAAAGTATTCAAATCTTTATCTATGATTGTCTCCATACCCGTATCAGTTTTGAGATATGGCTCTCTTCAGTAAGGAGCTAGGACATGAGACTTAAATTCACTGATAAAATATATTTCTAAACTGTATAAAAGTGAAAGCATTACAATATTTCTGAACAATTAATTTAATTAATATATGATTTACTTTAGTTATCTCACCTAGAAAAATAAAACAGGAAGATTTTAATAATAAAAAATATTAAGTTTCGGAAAAATTGAAAATAAAGGAATAATTTTATTATATTAAATATTAAAAAAAATACAAAATGTTCATGTAATTTGCTAACCCTTAAAAAATAGTAATGATCCCTAATAGTTCACTATTACTCTCACAATGTTTTAGAATTTTCCAATCTATTTAAATTAATTCATGTATGTAAAATCTGAAAAATATGTATTTTCCACTTAAGGAATTATTATTTATATAATTTTTGCACCAATTTTTATAGACATTAATTTTATTAAAATAAAATATCAAATCTTCAAATTGATATCAACACATTATATGAATATATTCTACTTGTTCTGCTTTGTTCAGATGTATGTACTTTCTTGTATAAATTATTTTGTTTGTTCAAATAATAATGATAATTCCCTTTAACATTGTTAAATACTTTATATATTTATCTAAGTCTTATCTGTTTACACTATAAAACTTTACACTCAATAGAAACAAAATGTCGAAAACACATTTGCATTATTCCTCATTCAATAAAATATTAACCGAAGTATGTCTTCTTTGCAGGGGAAAAAAAACTCGTCTGTTTTTACAATTAAACATCTTAACAATTTACTTACTTAGAATTTGTTATCAAAGTTTTTAATTAAATCGAACATCCCTTTTTCTTCATTTTCCACCTTTTTTTCCTTTTTAATTTAAAAGAACAAAAAAATTACCTTGTTTGCGTTTTATTTTGGAATGTAAATCAAAACTTCGATTTTATTTTTTTTTAAGGTACATAACTGCATTATTCTTATATCATTCAAAAACAATTGCTTAAGAAATGTAGCATATATATATATATATATATATATATAACATTATGTAATAAACAAAAAAATGGATACCTATATTTGTCTATACACATTATCTGTATGCATATGTGTATGTGCAGTCAACTTCTCAACAGATTAATTCATGTTTTATATTGTTTTCTAGAAATGTATTAAGAATTCATAGCAAGGCAGGTTTTTAATCAACAGACATACTTTTTGCTCATAATTTACCTAGTGATTCTCGATAATTTTGCATTAAGTCAAAGTAATACTTTTAATATATTAGTCTTTATATTATTGTTATCTTCAATTATAATTTGTTGTATTTTTTTTTTTTTTACAAATACATAGCTTTCAGATATTCAACCTTTAACTGAAAACAACATTTAATAATATAATAATATCCATGGGAGTATTTTGTGCTAGATTAGTTTATTACAAGAAGTTTTTTTTTTAATTACTCAAAAAAAAAAAAATACCTATAATATTATTTTCAAACGAAAGATGAATTCGCTTATGATATTTTAATCTACTATATCAATAAATTCGAATGAAATTAACTAATTTTATTTTTAAAATATTGCATTATTTACATTCAAGCTATAATTTTATAACTTTATTTAGTGTATTATTTTAACTGGCTGATTAATGTTTTGGCAAAATCCTGATTTTTAGTGATGATATAATAATTATAATGATTACATGTCTATCTGTCTATTATCATAATACATAGTCTTATTTTTAATAAACATATATCTTAATGTCATTAGTAAATGTTTTTATTTGACATAAGCCTGAAAATATATAATCATGGACTCAATATACCAATACCTTGTGGAATGTTTTTTTTGGTCTGTACAGTAAGTGCACTCATATAACTAATTCAGGTTAATTGTTAATATAAAAAATAATCTCAAAATAAAAATTGTTTATTCTTAATTATTCTCTCAACTTTATCATATAGCAATTTTATAACATGCAATAGAATGTTTGCATTGTTAGTACTAAATATAATATTTAAGTAAATCACAAAAACTGTGAAAATTTCACTAAGAACTCATTAAATTTGAACAAAAATAATCCGGTTACTATTAATAAATGTTTTGTTAAATATTTTCAATATAAATCCACTGCTTATATTAGAAACATTTTTGCAAAACATTTTTCATTTCATTCTATATGAAAATGGAAAGCATTTTAAGTTTCATAACATTACTGAATATAAATCAGGATAGATTAATTAGTGCATTCTTACAAAGGAAGGATAATACATCAAAAACTGTATTTATTAGTTAAACTGATCACAATTTGTTAAAACGCTAGTTACTAAGAGCTTAATACTAATTTCTCAATAATAATTAACAATTATCTCAGTTGACTGATTAGCTCACTATATCAAAAAATTTATCATCTTACTTTAGAAGTTTAATTTATTTGGAAAAAATGTAATTTTTATTCAAATACATATCTCAACACATATATACACCAGACAGATTCTTTAGCCATTACTACACAAAATGTTTTGTTTGTTCATATATATATATATATATATATATAATATATAATATATATATATATATATATATATATATATTACACTTATTAACACATTAATTTGTAAATTTTCTGACCTGAACTCAAATACAAAGTGAAATAATATTTTTAAAAATATATATAATAAAACACTGAAGAATATTTATTTTAAAAAAAAAATATGAATCTTTTTGCAAATCAGCACCAATTGATAAAGACATTTAACATTAATTTATAATAAATGTAATATATGGCTAATTTTTTTAAAATATATAAACTCAATATCTTACTTGCAAGACATCTTTCTAAAAACTTAATGATTTACCACAGTAATCATCATTAATTTGGATCTGCCACTTCAATTAATTTTTCTTTTAAAATGTCTTTTAAATAGTAATTAGGACTACTGATGTCATTAAAGAAGTGTCATCTTTGTAAAATAAAGAAGGGAATTTTGCTAAATACACCAAAAATACTGTACAACGTTTATACATTGTGTAAGCAAAAATTAAAATAAGTGATGTAAAACGTATTTCAGTCATGGACCATTTTTTAACAAATTAAAATCATGCTGACTGCATGATATATATTAAATCATTACTTATTCTGCTTTCAAATTTCACAAGTTTTTTTTTTTTCAATATGTATTTATAAAAGCATCAGATTGAACATAAAGTCAATTTGCATTGAATCACTACTGGGAAACTGTAAAATTTATAACTAATAAATAATGAAAATTAATTATACAAAAATAATTCAATTCCCATCTTTCTTGAAATTTTCTTCCCTTTTCGTCAATCTTTTCTTTTTTAATTTTGAAAGCAATATTTTCTGAATTAAAATAATATAAACTATAAAATTTGTATAAATTTAAATTCTTGTTCAATAATTAAATTTTAATTATGTAATTTTTTCCAAAATGTTTTTTTTTTTTTGTATCCAACAACTAGGTCCAAATACATGTACACAACAGTTGCACTGATGAAGAAAATGTGAGTATAATATTTTACTGATATGATGGAAGTGCTGTAGCTGCCAAAAATCAGTTCATTTCTTTATTTTTTGTAATAATGTTTTATTAATAAGGTGTTATTTTAATAGATACAAAGTACATTCTTCAAATAAATTTTTATACATATATGTCATTATGTTTATAAAAATACAGAACACAGTCTGAACATAACAGTAAAGTATAATTTGATACCCTTGCTTAAAATGATATACAATAATATGACAATTTGCATTTAAAATAAGTTAAAAATGTAATTTACATAATTTTTATTCAGTATCCTTTTATTGTAGTCTGTAAAAGGATTTTTGGCACACTGATGGATAAGATGATTTTTGTAATAAATGTAAACAGTCTATACAAAATATATATTTATTTTAATTAGCTTATATATATATATATATATATATATATATATATATATATACACACACTTTTAGTATATATAAATTGAAGTAGTCTAAAAATAATTTTAATATTGTGTACATTATCTCAAAACAATTATTACTTAATAAGTAATTTTTATTTTATGTTTTTGTATCTATAATAATTTTAATTTTTTCTAACAAAAATGTCTGCTATTATATGTGTAAACATTGTTATCAAATAAAAAGAGATTTAATCAATTTTAATATTAAAACTGCAGCACAAAAAGTGTATATCACTTTTTTGACTTAATATTTAAGTACGACTGTATTTTTATTAAATATGTCAATGGTTCTTTGTTTATTTAATTTTTTTTCAAGAGTTCTGTTGTTTAAAAACAATTCAATATAGACAGGTAATTACAAAACCATGTATGTACTAATAATGCTGTAGTAAAATTACAGTGCTGACTTTTAACAAGTTGATGGACAGTAATTTTTAGACATTAGTAGATAGACGACAAAAAGAATAGAATAGTAATCAAATAATATAATAAGTGAAAGGTAAATCAAAGTAATAAATATATTTAACAATATATCCATATGGGAAAACAGAAATAGATATTTAAAAAATGCTATTCAATATTAAAACAAATTAGAAGATCAGTGGGGAATAATATTAACACTTGCCATGCATACTTGTTTAATTATTTATCTGTTTATACAATATGGAGTAAGAAAAATAAATTAACTATTAACAGATTTACAGAAAGATGTGATTCAACTTTAACTCACTCTAAATCCTGCAGTTTTTATGTTACCATAGCATATTTAGGCTCATTTTAAAGCATAAAAAGTATCGTAAAATGCTGCCCTCTCTAAAATAATTTTACAAGTAAAAAATCAATAATATTGAAGTAAGAAATGTAAGAATGGATGAAGGCAGGCTTTCTTAGATGGTGATTGGTTGGTTCATAATCCAAAGAAAAGGAAAGTGCCTGTCAACAGTTTTCATCACTTCAAGCTCTTTATTTGATTTTCCAAACAAAAATGAATGTTTTTTTATTATTTTGCTGGTATATATTTACATATTATAATGTATTTTGGTAAAATATGTTGGAAATATAATTATTTTAGAAATCCAGCAATATTTTAATAAAAAATCCTTTGCTTTTACATGAACGTAAATTGAAAAAGAAACCAAAACTAACAACAGTTTTGACACCTGTCAATAATTTTCATTACTGCAAGCACTTTATTTGATTTTTCAAACAAAAATGAATGTTTTATAGCATTTTGCTGCCATTTGTATACATATTATAATGTATTTTGGAAAAATATGCTGGAAATATAATTATTTTAGAAATATAAGATTTTAGTAAAAAAATTATTTACTTTTACACAAACATAAATTGAGAAAGTAATCAATAATGTCTGCAGCACTTTCTAATTTGTTACAAACTTTCTTTTTTGGTCTTTTGCTATCAAATATTTTTATAATTATAAATAGAAATCTGTTTTTGACAAACTTTTGTTCACCTTCGTAATCTGACAAATTATTAATATACTTTTTACAAACAAAACTAAACAAATATATTATTAAAAGATTAATATATTTATTATTGTTGATTTTGTAATTTACCAATTAAAAATTTTCACTTGATCAACCTGATTTTGTATGGCACAAAAGTTAAATAAAGAATATTTTAGATTTATATGCCTACCACTATATGGTTCATAATAAAAAATGTGTGACATGTTTGAAAACTAAATCTTTTAACATGTTATACATAAGTTCATTAAACCCAATAATCCCACAGAAAACAAATAATGTTCTAACCATTGATGTCTATGCATTAATGTCACTAAAGTACCTTAAAGTAACATAGAATATATTTAGAAATCTTGTAACAACATATTCCAAAATGACAAGCCAATGCTTTACTATCTCCATTTGAGAAACTCACAATTTCATATTTGTTGGTAAATATGAAACACACATGAATGCATATATATATATATATATATATATATATATATATATATATATATATATATATATATATATATATATATGTCATATTATTATTACTATTTGTGGGATATTCCGTGTAGTGAAAAAGCTAAATGCTGAAGTTTCAGTACAATATCAAGTACCTTCCTCAGAGCGTCCTCTTTCTCAAATCATAAGAATGCATGTGAGATTTAAAATCGTTATCATTTTCATTCTCCTCATATTTAAATTCTATTGGTTGAGAAGTTTTAAAATTTATTTTCTCTTCCAATAGTTTCTTCCAAATGTTGTTAATCTTCTTTAACTCACACCTTTCATTTATGCTCTTGGGCCTTTTAAAAATCTCTATAGCTTCTCTTAGCAATCTCTGGTCATATTGTTCAATTTTTGCAAAAATATTTGTTTTTTCAAAATTGATATCATGATTTGTTAATTTAATATGAGAATAAATAGCTGATGAATTGGATTTTTCTCTCACTGCGAGAATGTGTTCTTTCTTTCTAATATTTATTCTACGATTAGTCTGTCCTATATATGTATGTGGACAAACCCTACATGGAATTTCATACACACCGTGACACTCCAAAGCAATTTTATCTTTAGGAAGAGGAAATATTTCACTCATTTTTTTATAAGTAGTGTAAATTGTGTGAATATTATTATTCTTTAAAATGTTACCAATTCTATCAGTTACTCCTTTAATATATGGCAAAATTGTCTTAATTTTTGATGTATCAAAATTTTTTTTTTTTTGATATGTATAAGCCCTATTAATAATTTTGTAATTAAAACCATTATGAAGAAGCATTTTATTAGTAGCAAAAAGGTCCTGGTGAAAATGGCCATCATCAGAAAGTCTCTTTGTTCTATCCAATAATGTCTTTGCCACAGAAAATAGTTGTGCAGGATGATGATGAGAGGAAAAATGCAGATATCTCCCAGTGTGTGTTGGTTTTATATATATATATATATATATATATATATATATATATATATATATATATATATATATATATATATATATATATATATATATATATATATATATATATATATATATACCATGGGATAAAGAACCATGTTCCCTTCTTTCAATCAAAACATCTAAAAAAGGTAATTGATTATTATTTTCTATTTCCATGGTAAATTTAATATTGTTGTGAAGAGAGTTTAAAAAATTAAAAAAGTCATCAAGAGCATGCTTACCATGAGGCCAAATAACAAAGGTATCATCAACATATCTCAGCCATATAGATGGTTTTTTAATTGCTAAAGTCAACATTTTATTTTCCAAATCCTCCATAAAAATAGAAGCTAATGCTGGAGAAATTGGTGAACCCATAGCTAGACCTGATGTTTGTTTACACATCTGCCCATCAAAAACAAAAAAAGTATTCGATAAGCAGTGTTCAATCAAAACCACAGCAAAATTAGGCAACTGAATATTTTTTAAAACTTGAATCACTTCATTTACAGGTACACTAGTAAAAAGTGAAACAATGTCAAAACTTACCAAAATATCATTCTTAGTCAATTTAATATCCCGGATAAGCTCAAGAAAATGATTAGCATCTTTAACATATGATGACATCGTTGTTAAATGTGGCTGTAAAAAAGAAGTCAAAAAACGAGCTAGTGTCTGTGTAGGTGAACCAACTGCACTTACAATCGGTCTCAATGGAATATCTGGCTTGTGAACTTTTGGTAAACCATATAATTTTAAATAAAGGTTTTAATTTTGCAATAACACCAACAAAATTACCTTTTGAGGATATTATTTGCAGAGTGGAAAGTAGTCTATCAAAAATACCTTGCGGGGATGCAGATATAGTGAGGGGAAAAATATACAATATTTTAAATAAGGCAAAACCACCTAAAACTAATTTATCAATTAATGAAAGAAGAGCTTTGTTTGCTTTAAAAAATGACAAATCTATTACTATTCTTCCGGCAGATAAGGGTAATACTACAGTAATTTTAAATAAGGCTGATTATTTTTAAAAAATACATGATTTATTAAATGGTAATATTTATAAAAAAATTTATAGAGATCCTATGACTTATCTTGAAAAGAAAACGAAAGCATTAATTTATTCTACTGATCTAGATTTAGAAACAAAGATACAGCTTACTCCGAGGGAAAAATCTTCTTTTTATCCAAAATTATATGGTTTACCAAAAGTTCACAAGCCAGATATTCCATTGAGACCGATTGTAAGTGCAGTTGGTTCACCTACACAGACACTAGCTCGTTTTTTGACTTCTTTTTTACAGCCGCATTTAACAACGATGTCATCATATGTTAAAGATGCTAATCAAAAATTATATGGTTTACCAAAAGTTCACAAGCCAGATATTCCATTGAGACCGATTGTAAGTGCAGTTGGTTCACCTACACAGACACTAGCTCGTTTTTTGACTTATTTTTTACAGCCGCATTTAACAACGATGTCATCATATGTTAAAGATGCTAATCATTTTCTTGAGCTTATCCGGGATATTAAATTGACTAAGAATGATATTTTGGTAAGTTTTGACATTGTTTCACTTTTTACTAGTGTACCTGTAAATGAAGTGATTCAAGTTTTAAAAAAATATTCAGTTGCCTAATTTTGCTGTGGTTTTGATTGAACACTGCTTATCGAATACATTTTTTGTTTTTGATGAGCAGATGTATAAACAAACATCAGGTCTAGCTATGGGTTCACCAATTTCTCCAGCATTAGCTTCTATTTTTATGGAGGATTTGGAAAATAAAATGTTGACTTTAGCAGTTAAAAAACCATCTATATGGCTGAGGTATGTTCATGATACCTTTGTTATTTGGCCTCATGGTAAGCATGCTCTTGATGACTTTTTTAATTTTTTAAACTCTCTTCACAACAATATTAAATTTACCATGGAAATAGAAAATAATAATCAATTACCTTTTTTAGATGTTTTGATTGAAAGAAGGGAACATGGTTCTTTATCCCATCGTATATATATATATATATATATATATATATATATATATATATATATATATATATATATATATATATATATATATATATATATATATATAACCAACACACACTGGGAGATATCAGCATTTTTCCTCTCATCATCATCCTGCACAACTATTTTCTGTGGCAAAGACATTATTGGATAGAACAAAGAGACTTTCTGATGATGGCCATTTTCACCAGGACCTTTTTGCTACTAATAAAATGCTTCTTCATAATGGTTTTAATTACAAAATTATTAATAGGGCTTATACATATCAAAAGAAAAAAGATTTTGATACATCAAAAATTAAGACAATTTTGCCATATATTAAAGGAGTAACTGATAGAATTGGTAACATTTTAAAGAATAATAATATTCACACAATTTACACTACTTATAAAAAAATGAGTGAAATATTTCCTTTTCCTAAAGATAAAATTGCTTTGGAGTGTCATGGTGTGTATGAAATTTCATGTAGGGTTTGTCCACATACATATATAGGACAGACTTATCGTAGAATAAATATTAGAAAGAAAGAACACATTCTCGCAGTGAGAGAAAAATCCAATTCATCAGCTATTTATTCTCATATTAAATTAACAAATCATGATATCAATTTTGAAAAAACAAATATTTTTGCAAAAATTGAACAATATGACCAGAGATTGCTAAGAGAAGCTATAGAGATTTTTAAAAGGCCCAAGAGCATAAATGAAAGGTGTGAGTTAAAGAAGATTAACAACATTTGGAAGAAACTATTGGAAGAGAAAATAAATTTTAAAACTTCTCAACCAATAGAATTTAAATATGAGGAGAAAGAAAATGATAAAAACGATTTTAAATCTCACATGCATTCTTATGATTTGAGAAAGAGGACGCTCTGAGGAAGGTACTTGATATTGTACTGAAACTTCAGCATTTAGCTTTTTCACTACACGGAATATCCCACAAATAGTAATAATAATATGCCATCTTTTATCCGTGAAAACATTAGAATTAATATATATATATATATATATATATATATATATATTACAATATATATATATATATATATATATATATATATTGTAATGCTAAGAAGTCATATGCCTTGTTAACACATTGAAAAATTCCCCTACCATGTTCAAAGAGCAGCACAACAGGTTGATTCAGGGCCTGTGGTACCATGTCCAAACATAGTCATTTTATTTCACAACAAACCCCAAGTGACAATGTGTATACCATAATAAAAGTATATATCTTTTTAGGCCCAGTGGTCAGGTAGATCAAGATACTCTAATTAAATTATTTTTAAGATTAAGGGCTACTGCTATATACCTTAATGCAATTTTAATAATTGAATGAGACATTGAATATTACTATTAAATCAAGAAAACACACAAACATAGAAATAGGTAGACACAAATATTTAATAATGATTAAATTAGATTATGTGTGACTAAAACACTACTGGGGTATTATTATTCAATCATATCTCATGCCTCATGTTTAAGTTGCAGATGTTGCGTGATTATGATATGAGGTCCTAATGAGAAGTATATCTGCCAACTCAGCAATCATTATTTACTTACTTATTATTAATTCACAAGTGTACACTAACAAAATTATTACTAAAGCAGCAGATGTGGAGGAATGGAAATATATCTAGCAGAGACATTCATACTCATAAACAAAGTGGCATGAGATCGGTTTAGGTGCTGTCAAATTTTAAAGAGATTTGGCTTTTCTTTGAGTATAACTGCTGAGAAACATTAGAGATAGGAACGATGGCCAAACATTGGGCCAGAGCCATTAGGAGTCATCATGAGTGTGGCATTGGTGTGAGGTCTTAGCCTTTCCATCTCTGAACAGGTGACGAGGTTAGTTACCATTGGGGTCATTTCTGTATGCCCGTTTATTATGGGAACTAGAATATTTGAAGAAACTGACTATTTCATTTCTGTGGTTTAAATTAATGCATCCATAAACCAATGCAGTTCACAAATACAATGCAAAAACATTTTATCTACTCTATGATTTTAAAAATAAAAAGTTTATTTCCAATCCCTATATTGTCTAAACAAATTATTAACTGTCTACTACCCCTCCTCTTATGATAATACTACTCTAGATTGCCAATATACTATACTAATGATTATAGGATCTCACTTTCATAGTAACATACAGTAATAAATTTATAATTCCAGAGTTGAGCATTTATTAAAAGAAAAGGGTATTTTAGGTGAATCTAAAGTCATGCAAGACTCTTTTGCGAATTAAATGCTTAGGGAACATTAGCTCTGAAATCATGTAGGCATGAAATATAATATCTAATCAATAACAAAAATTTTAGATACCCAAGTAGAAGAATAAGAATAAGTTTTATGAGATTTATAAAATATTATATTACTTTTACACATAATTACAAGAAAAAGACTAGAATTTAATTTTAAAATTACACTACATTTAAGTTAAGAGTCGAACTTTAAAGATATAGTAGCACATAATAGAAATTTAAATTAAGAGTTCAAAAGAAGAGTCCTTTACTCTTGGGTATCATTTACCTTCAACTAGTTGAAGTGTGCACACTTGATAGAAGAGTTTGAGGTTCCTTGTTCAATAGCATTCACCTTTTGGAGATATACACATGCAGCAGTTTGAGTTCAGGTTTATTTCATTGTTTTATGGGAAACTCCATATTTCCATAGTCACAGTTCAGAGAAGCACAGTAGTTTCCTACTCCTTGCACATTTTTAGATTAAAATATGATCTGGATATGATAAACAAAGTAACAGCATAACTTCGAACCTTAATAGCAACAACAAATTTCCAATGATAATTATCCCTTAAAATAACCAGCCTGTTGCTTTTATTCCTAAAGCTCTTTTATCTTTCAGATACATTGAACAATTGCATCATCCATCCAAGTGGTCTCTCTGGTCTGTGCTATATATCCCTTCAGGTAATGGATGCATTAGTGGCACATGTTGAAATTTCCATTTCAATCTGACCATCTTTTTAATTTACCTTACATGTGACATAATTAAAAATGCATTTAACAAACTTTTATAATTAGGAGTTTAAGAATACTTTTTAGATCTGTCATCTTTAGCCACTCCTGCTATGACTTACAACTCTAATTAGCAGGGAAATATCTATTTTTAAAATATGTTTACAATTAAATTTAAAAAAAGCTTTTAGATTTTATAATTTAAATATTACATAAATCTGACCTAAATAATAACAAAAATATGTTACATTTAAAATGAAACTATTTTAGATTTTATAATTTAAAATATTACATAAATCTGAGATTTTATAATTTAAAATATTACATATAATAATAACACAATTATTAAATTTTACACAAAATTACACACTACAAATTGAACAATCATCTGCAGTTCATTATATTTTTAAAATATAGTATATTGGAGTGCATGCATATATACAATGTTTTAAATAACTGTACATATATTTTATAATATTATGCACAAAGTCCAATATTCAAGGTCAGAACCTATGTAAAATAATAATAATGGGTGAGAGGTGGAATGATGACAGAACTAAGGTGAAACTAAGATTTGAATTCAAATTTTACTGTTTCAATGTGTGTGTGTATATATATATGGTACCCAATAACATTACAAATATAAGGAGGTAAGAATTCAAAGTGCAAAAAATTGAATATTCATGCTAAGTTTAGGGTTGTTTTTGCTTGTACAATTTATGCTAAAATAAAAAGAGCTACAAATATAGTAACACTAATGATCACTAAACATTATAAAGTTTTGCTGAACTAACCATTTAAATAGTAATATGAAAATGAATTAAAGAAATATTTTAAAATTAACAAATATATATTCAGATTTAAAAAAATTATGCTTATAGATATCATTTTGTACACTTATATGGCATATATAATTTTATACTCATTTTTATTTTAATTTTTTGTATCAAATAAAGATCAATCTGTATATTAGTTTGTTTTATCATTAGAAATTTAAAAAAAAAAAAATTAAGATTAAGTTGTTTCTTTAAGCTTATAAACCATAATTAATGAAAAGGGAATAGTATGTTATTTTTTTTTAATTACCATCTTTTTGGGAAAGAGTAAAAATATTTTAGCTTTTTCCCCTCTTAGTGAAGCTACAAATTTCTAAGCAATATTTTTTTTACATTGATTATATAATTTATTTGGTTGATTAATAAAAAAAATTTTATGGAGATTTAATAATAAAAAATAGTGATAAGATAAAACAGGTTGACAATAAACTTTCTTTTTAAGTGTACTGCTAAAAGTTATGTTTTAGAACTAAAGTAGGAAATTAGTTAAGATTTATTCTCAGATTGTATCAGTTAGACAGACATGCTTTATTGCTAAAAAAAAACATTGGCAGAAAGAATTAATATAAGTTTGGTTCTGAAACTCTGTAATACTGGTATAAACTTCACAATCATACTTATTATGGATTGCTATAAATTGCTTGCAGAGAATAAACATCATTATTGAGTGCATTATAAATTAATGTTTGCAAAAATGTTATTTCCTAGAATGCCGAAAAATGTGATATGGTGTAGAGATTCAGTTAAATACACACATTTTTTTTCATTAACTTGTAAATATATACTTCATTATTCCACATTCAGGTGTCTGAGTAGGTGCATTGGCTACTCATTTCCCTGTGGCATGTTAGCATACAGGGTATAATACCCACCTGAACATACAGCCCAAAAATGGCTGAGTCTTTCAGTTTGATAAAAGAGTAAGCTCTCCCATGTGTATCTGCTGCCTTTATAAATTTTCTAGGTTCACATATCCCAATGGTACCCTAGCATGGCAGATAGGTTTGTAAAATCCCATTGACCATTATAATTGGCTACATAATGTGGGTCATGGATTAAAATATATCAAGCCACATTGGGTAAACAATTATAATGATTGATGAAATCTCACAAACTTAACTGCCATACCAGGGTGCCACTAGGCTATTCAAATCTAGAAAATTTATAAAGGGGGCAGACACATATGGGAGAAGTTACATTTTTAGCAAACCAAAAGCCCCAGTAATATTTGGCCATATATTCAGGTGGGTATTAAGCCCTGTATTCTAATGCACCACAAGGGAACAGGTATCCAATGTGCCTACCCAGATTTGACTGACATAAAACATTCATATATCTATCCACCAGCACTGATTCAGCTATGAAACAATTAGCCCAAAATTAACCCACTTAAACTAACATAATCTTATGAATCTATGCAACCATTTTCACCTATTTTTAAATAATTAATTTAAATGAAATTTTAAAAATGGAAATGATATCAAACACATATATAAAAAAAATACTAAATAATTTAAAATTGTAATCAAAAGATTTCTTTAAAAATTAAGTGATGTTTAAAATTACTATTTGAAAAAGTCTGTGTTATATAATGGTTTCCAATGCTGTAGGCTTTTTGAAGTCCATCTTTGTGGTCCTTAATGTGTCACACAATTATGTTCACAGTTTTTCGATCCCATATTTACATTGTCCTAGGTGGAGATGAATCCATTATTGGCCAGTTTCTGTGAACTATCATTGTGGAGGCCATCTCAGCTGGTGCAAATATGGAAAATGTAATTTTTGTATGACCCCTACATTTTGTAGATCTGCAATACATGATTAGTGCAATCAGCAAGAATAATCCAAATCTCAAACTCTTCTTAACAGTTTTCTTTTTATATCCTTTTAAATTTTTAACATCAAATTGTAGGATCAATCTTGCCTGACTTGGCAATGTTCTTCTTGGTGATGATGCTTTTTTCTCAGTGTACTATGTGTTTATTTCCATTATTATTGGCCAGCTAGCTTTAGAGCAGGAACTCAAAATTTTATCACTAGTATTTTTTAATTTATCTCTTATCTGACTTTATGTCCAAGGGTCTGTTTGCTATTACATCATTATAAAAAATCACTTTTATTCTAAGATTAAAAATAACTAATTAACAACTTTTTCTATTCTTTTATATTAAAATCAGTCTTGTTTTAGATTTTTAACTTTAAATAATTTGTTTGCCATCTGAGCATTATATATCTTAATTTAAACAAAAATTTCAATTTCTAATATTTGAGGATGATTTTTTTTATAAACATTTCCTCTTTTATTTGAAAGTGATGTAATGTATATCACTTGATTATATATATTTTTAAAACCATTATGTTGTCTTTCTTATGTACTTTCTCTTCAATTAAATATAAAATATAATCAATTTAATAGACAACTGTATGTTTAAATCATAAAGTTATTTCCATCTAATCGACATTCACTTCAGGAGAAAATATATAAATGTGTGTGTGTAGAAGATGATAATCTGGACCACCTGATAAGTGCTTGTGTGCTTGTTCAGCATGAAATACTATATCTGAGGCAATTTATTTATCCACATGTGTGTCCATTGTATGAGATAGTGTGGATAGCTAAAAGGAGCTTGAAATTATGTCTTCAAATCTTTCTAACAGTAAAATATTAAATTTTATACATATTTTTATATGAAATACTAACAAGTTAATATCCTGCCTGTTAAAAAAAAATTAAAAATTACGTATGTCATCTTATACTAAGATGTATTGCCAATTAGTATTCATTAATAAAGCATACTATTTAATTTTGTTTTAAAAACCAATTAATAATTAAAATAAAATAAGAGAATATTTTGTTTCTAGGAATATTGTACTCCAGGTTTAAATTTAGACCATAATGATTCAGTGTCTTCTACTCACAGACATGCACAAAATGAGCTTATTGAAATCACCAATATATATATATATATATATATATATATATATATATATATATTAACAATCTGCAAAACTTAATAAATTTTCTTAATAACTCAATTCTGAATTTCATCCTTTATTCCAGTTTGATTAAAAATGAAGCCGTTTTACTATTTATATCTCACTATAATTAAATTACTGGGTAGATTACCATGATGTATACTTTAATTAAGTCTACAATATATACATTCAATATCAATATGCGCTATTATTAACTAAATGTTTAGGCTCCAGAATGTGTAACTTTTTAAGTAACATACATAAATATATTGTATTACTTTCACTCAATATATTTCCAATTCACAACTTTTCCATTTATTTAAAAATATATATTACTAATATTCTATCATTTTATAATCATTACATATCTAAAGACAATTTTCTTTGTAAACTATTTAAAATTAGATCAAAAATGATATTATGTATTGAAGCAGATAATCTGATGCTCAGATCCTGCTTCACAGCCCACATCCAATCTCCTACCATCTAACTGTATTCAAACCCACCTTTACACACGTATATACATAGCTAATAGTATATATATATATATATATATATATATATATATATATATATATTTCTTTTGGTTAGTATTATAACATAAATCACATTAACACATGTATTTTAATTTAAAAATATTTTATTTAATAATATTCTCATGTATATACAGGTGTAAATAATAAATATCTATATATTTCAGTGTAGGAGATTGTGAATAAATTAATAGTTATATTATATATATATATATATATATATATATATATATATATATATATATATATATATATATATATATATATATAATATAATAAGGTATTATATATGAAACTTATTATTTTTTTCATATATAATTTTGTAGCCAGAAGTAATGCAATCTTGTTAAGAAGTCTCTCGAAAAACAATTACCTGGAAGATTCCTTAGATTAAAGTAAAAGATTACAAATTGGTAATAATAAAATAACCCCATTAGTGGAAATTGTCCATGCTAGCTTGTTTTAAAATCATAAGATATATTTTAAAACAATCGTTCGAGAAACTGATAACAAACTTGCATTGTTTCAAACATCTTACTAGATAAGAGTATCCAGTCAAACTATTCCATATGAAACTTAAGTGCTTAAACCGCCTCAGGTCCAGCAATAGCTGCTAAGTTACAGCTTCAAAATAAAAGTATATATACTGCTGGATTTGAATTCACAAAGGAGGAGGAGACCATTAAATAACTATGTTGTTATACATATTCCACGCCAGTTTTAATTCGCACTCAATGTGTCGTGAGTAGGAAATTTTGCCTTGTCCCTCCGTTCTAATATGCTGTTTCCATGAATGAAGCTCTGCATCCCATACTACTAAACTTTATGTATATTTTTCCAGTGAAAGTGAAATGCTATCTCTCAAATAAAAAATGCTACCCTAGATCTAGTGAAACAATACTGATGGACTGACTCCTAATGAAATCGTTCTTCCAAATAAGTTAGATAAAAGAACTTTGACCACTTATAATTATTAAATCCTGCCTACTCTGTAATATTTATATTTTAATCACCTATTTTAAATGTCTTCAAAATATGTGTTCATATAACTCTATATAACTAATCTATATTAAGCTTCCTATAAAATGTTTTTCCTTTTCTTTTAATTCCAAGTGATAAATAATTTTCATTTACATTTATGTAATTATATTTTAAAATAAATGCCAATAGTATTCTAAAATCACCAGCATATAATTCATTTTCGTTTCCCCACCCATTATTTACTGGGTAAATAATTTATAAGTTGATCAAATCAAGTCTTATTCGACTTGCCCAGGTGCTTGCGATTTTAGATAAATAAACTAATTATATTTTTAAGTTTACTGTAGAAAAACAGATTGATGTCTGTTTTTCACATTTTCCTTTCTAAATAATGTGCTATCTTTTATTCTTAAATTATATTATATATGTAAAACCCATCTTAGCTATTACCACCACCCACTTATTCTATAATCATTTATATATTTTCACAAGGGAATTGATTAACCAAAATTGAGATTTATTAAATGTGTAAAAAAGTAATGAATAATATTAAGTAACATAATGTAAGAGGGGGGGGGGTCTTGAGATCTTAGTTTTATATTTAAGTATTATTATTACCCATGTTTGTTTAGTGAAGCCATATCATTACGCCGAATATTTCATAATTTATGGACAATGAATATGTTTTGATAATCTTTAATCTTTAGAATTATATTTATATATTATATTATTAAGCGTTACGTGCATAAAGGCCATTTCGTATATATATATATATATTTGTGCTTCTTTCTCACATGGAGACATCCGCAAAGTTGGGCCCCATCGTCATTCTCTATGTCCTTAAACCAAGCTGTAAAACCACCTTGGGGACATCCTTGGTCTTATGTGCATGCTTTATATGGGGATCGCTCTGGAAAATCCAGCCTGATAATGACATTGCCAACCACTCTTCGTCATCCATGATTCACCTGTACTTCACTCCAGGGAATCTTGGACTCTTTCATTCATCAAACCGACCCTGCCTACCTTTGTAGAAAAAATCGGTCCACTTTGTTATAAAAATTCATGAAGCACACTCCAGGATCCATAATTGGACCAACCCAATCCGCTGCCACACACACACTGCCTTTCAGTGTCTTATTAGTCACCCAGAAGTATTCATAAGCCGTAATGAAATGATTTCTTTAAACAGACATATTTCCATTAGTTTAATATAAGTATTAATGCGATAGATTTAGTATCGTTTATATAATTAGTCATTACCCATCCCGCGCATTAATTATCTATAACTCAAATTAATCATAATATTGAATGTAACCAAATGTAATATCTGCTTATGAAATTATTGTTTAAATTAAGTAAATGCTCTTCATCTCTGGGGGTGTAATAGTATTTCAACAATGTATTCTAATAGCACTAATTCATTAAATCACACACACACACACACACATATATATATATATATATATATATATGTGTGTCACACACACACACACACATATATATATATATATATATATTATTGGCATAGCCACAAATTATAATGCTATTGTTAAATATGAATCAAATACATATATATATATAATACTTCCGAGGCTCACATCAGGTAAATAACCTGACATAATTTTGTTATTAATAAATCTTATATATATATATATATATATATATATATATATATATATCTTATATATATATATATATATATATATATATATATATATATCAAACTCAAACCATTGCTTTCTTTTAGTTAAGATAATATATTAAGTTATTACTTATGCTAAATATGTCTAGATGATTTCCACTCAATTTATAATTAATATGCTAGGTCGTGAGCCTTCATTGCTCATAAAATATAGCTAGTTATTAAGTTATTGTATCATAAAAGTTTAGCCTAGAGTCTTTTTGTGTCTCCGATGATCGATGCCGGTGGGTGAGAAGTAAATTAATCGATGTCATTGGTATTGTTGCTCATAATGTTGTAGATCTGGGAAATAGCAAATAGGGCAGAGTTCATGAGTGTTCCTGACCTGTGTATCTTGTGCATGATTGGATTCGAGGTACTTTTGCCTAGATGCTAGATCTTGTTACGTGAACATACAAATCTGATCAGCACAGATTGTATTAATCCTCTTACGTTGTTATCTAATAACTTTTTCAAGATATTTAATTATCCATCAAATAATTCATCCTTCACTATATATATATAATATAAAGGTAATTAACTATTATATAGTCTTTCAATACTCAGAAGTACTTTCAGTTAATTCCTTAACCTTCCTCAATTGATGTTAAATTCAAAAAACAAAATGTAAGCAAATGTCATCAACTCAAATCCCATGGATCCCAAATTTTAATGTTATCAGCTTGTCTATTAATTAAATTTATTTTATTTCTATTTATGAAAAATTACCTACTTAATTTTTATTTTATTATTGATTCTCTTTTCATAAAAAATCTTAACAGTTTCAATAGCAAACTTAAATTTATACTTACATGTTCTTTCATGATCCAAAAAAACTGAAGCTGTCATTAAATCATTATTATTTTTACTTTTCATATGCTTCTATAGCAATTCATGCTTCTTTAATCTTTTTTCAATACTGCTTCTCAATTCATATATATATATATATATATATATATATATATATATATATATATATATATATATATATATATATATATATATATATATATATATATATATATATATATATATATATAACAACATTACACTTTTCTTACACTTTAAAGCAAAATATATTTATTAATTTTACAATTTTGACTGTTCCTAGCAGTCTTGTCAGATCTACAAAAATTTAAACATTATATCAATACAACTATGATTCATACATATATCTATTATAATGTTACAGTTTTAACAATTTAATTATTAACCTTACTTTATTCATTAAACTTAATATTGTATAACTTTAAAATCTACTTTATCCTTTATTATTCTTATTATTTCTATTCTCAATTATTATCATATTTATATTTATTCACCTTTTTCCTTTGCCATAAGTTTATAAATTCAATGTAATATTTATGAAATCTTTCTTTTATCATTATATTTATATATTTAACCTTATTTTACATATTACTATATTCATAAATTTAATGTTAATTAAAATTTAACCTTATTTTACATTTCACCTATTACCTTAATTTTTAATTATCTTATTCCATACCTTAATGCCATTTTATTCCTGCTTCTTCCATTTACTTATTTTTTTAAATTATTTTAATTATTTTAATTCTTATATGTATTTTCATTTTTATTTTTTACCTTATTATTTACTAATACTCTCTTTCCTCACCATTTTCTATCCCATCATATATCCTCATTTCTTTTTATCTATATACATCTCCATCTATTATCTATTACAAAAACTACTTATATATTTTATTTCAGCTTTTGTTTAAATTCCAAAATGGCCTCTTTTTATGAATTATCATATGAAATTACATTAAATTTATGACAATTAATTTTCTTGTTAATTTCATCAGCAATATAACTATTACCAGGAATCAGTTCAAATGAATTTTAAACAACTGCAATTAATTCCAAATTACAATCATATCAAATATAGAGGGAATTTCATAAAAATAATTGAACATGCATTACAAAGTAAAGGTATTTGTAAATATGGGATACAATTTATTATTTAATCTTTAAAAAATGTTGATGATAATGTTGTTTTGTTGATGATAATATTGATGCTTCTTTTGAAGGTGGATCTTATAAAATGTCTAAAACTTGACCTATGGGTCAGTGTTTCATTGCATAAGTTTGCAATTTTGTTTTGTCTACATATAAAAGTAGTATTTTAAATGTGTTTTTCTTTAAAGATATTAAAATATACAAAACATATGTGAATTTTTTTTTTGTGGAAATACCAATACTATAAATTTGATATAGAGAGGTTAAATAATTTGTTTGGCTGGAAATGGATGATTGAAAAGGAACAGGACAAAAGTATTAAGTATTTGAATTTAATTATTATAAAAGATAATAGTATGTTAAATGATAAATTATAATTCAAACCATTGCAAAAAAGGAGATATAAAGATTTGTAAATCAAAAGTATCAATTATGCTTAAGATGACATATTTTAGATTTTTGGTTTTATAATGAAAAATTATCTTGTTGCCAGTGTGATAAATTAAAAAAATCTTGAGATATTTGTCAAGGAATTGCTTGAAGTTGATTGTAATATTGAACAGATTATCAATATTTTATGTTAATTTGAAAATAGTTATAATGGTTTAAAGGAGTGAAGATTGATAGTAAAAAAATGAATATTTATTTCATATATTTCAAATGCTCAAGTGAAATGTTTTAAGGTGATATATAAATGGGTATTTAATAATTCATTTATGTTACAAAAATGTTAATACATTAGTAAATAATTGTAAAAATTACATGTCAAGCAGAAATGCAATGATGTGTATCAAATTTTTTGTGGATGTATGTTATATATAGGTGAATGGTAGAACAGTATTGAAAAAAGAATAAAAAAGCATGAATTGTTATACAAGCATGTGAAAAATAAAAAATAATAAAGATTTAATGACTGCTTCAGTTTTCTTTTATCATGAAAGGTCATGTAAATATAAATTTAGCTTTGATATTGAAAGCCTTAACATTCTTCATGAAGAAAGGAAGCATAATAAAAAAAAATTAATAAGGCGATTTTAGCAAATGGAAATAAAAAGAATTTAATTACTAGACAAGCTGCTAGCATTAAAATTTGAGATTCATGGGATTTGAATTGATGATGCTTGCTTCCATTTTGTTTTTTGAATTAATCTGCAGTTGAGGCAGGTTAAGAAATTAACTGAAAGTACTTTTCCAGATTGAAAGACTGTATATAATCATTAATAACAATTATATTTATTATTTTTATTGTTGTTACAATATGTTTTTAATCAATGAACATTTTATATGTAATATATATATACTCTAGAAATAGCATTTCATTCTCAATCTATTTTTTTCTAAAACAACAATTATAAATTATTCTCATAAACTTATACTATAATGCTAAACAATAAACTTAAACATATTTATCTCTCAATTGGATTTGATCATTCTTTTAAATGTTTACTATTTATTAAACTCATAGCATCTTTTTTTCTAAAATAAATAAATAAATAGAATCTATTATCATAACAAATGTTATTTCTTCATACGTTTTATTCAATTAATCTATAATATTATCTATATATTCACGTGGTGCCACTGGTTATAAACTTTAGGCCATAAAGAAGTTACTTTTATCACCTTTTTGCACCTAATAAATTTATTAACTATAAAAAGAACACTAAACTAACACTCGATTTATTTATTAAGTAATAAATATATACTATGCAATTCCATAACATTATTCATAAATTATTTATTGTCCAAAAATGATACAAAAGAGATACATATTTAACTTTTTTTTTTTCAGTTTAACTGGGCATTTACAAAAAGAATCCACTCACATATTATAATAACTCCTTATACTAAAATAAGATGTTCAATTTCTTTATATAAAAATTATATTCCTTTATCAAATAAAATAATTATTATGATATTTATTGTTATTGCATTTGTTCTTATTTATGGTTAATATATTATCTTGAAATCGAAAACTATAATCTATACCAATGGTTAATATTGTTAAATTCCATAAGATCAAATATGCATCTTTATTTATAAACTAAATTACTTTTTCTAAATTATTATAACTATATATTAAACAAACATAGTTAGCTGTATTTAACTTACTTTCAAAGGTTTTCACTGATCACTTTTTCTACTGCATTCTTCCTTTTCATCACATATGACTTTATAATATTTTGAATCATCTTTTAATAAAATCCAAAATTCATTTTATCACAATATTCATCCATTTTATTAAATATATAATATTTTTCTCCTTTTGAATGAATATCTCTTTTTACACTTATTAAATATCTATAGGTAATTCATCCTTAATAAATAATTCAAATCTATTCATCTCATGCTGCAGTCAACATTTATAATATTTACTATTTTGATCTGTATACTTTTTCTCACCTCTAATAATATTTTCATTATTATTATTCACAACATTATTTTCTATGTAAGCACAACCACTTTGACTTGCTTCTATAAATTCTCTAATTTCAATTTTACATGTGATTCTTACTATCTCTGAAATATCTAACGGAATAACTTTAATAACTCAATCTGTCTTTGATTTTCTAAATTCATCTTTTAAATCATTGCTATATGTTTGAGATTCTTTAATTTCAATTGTATTTTTTTTTTACAATTTATCTAATTTATTCTCAAGTTTTTTCATATCAGTCCTTAACTCATTAAATTTCATATCATATTTTCCATCGCTCTCTTTTAATTTTATGTCTAAATATTTACATTTTTTTAAATCTAGTATTTGAAGTATTACATTCTACATTAAATTTATTAAAATTATGATTAAACTCAGTTTTTAATTTTTTTAAATTAGCTATTAATTTTTCAAATTTGTTGTTGGAATTAATTTTGAACTCTTCCAGTTTATTAAAAATATTTCTTAAAATATCTCAACTGCCATTTTCAAGCTCTCCCAATATCTCATTATTAGTAGCATCCCCATTATAGTATGTTAGTCACCATAATACATATATGAAAAGAAAATATGGTATATATATATATATTAAAGGAATGACTAAATTAATATTCTATAAGTAACTAATATTTTTGCTAACATTTTCTTATCAAACAACTATAGTCAGCTGACAATCTTCTAATAAAATAATAAAATATCATCTCAAAGTGTCCAAAATATTTAACTTCACTATTATTTGTAAAGTGCCTACAACTCATACATCTATTCTATAAAACAACTATAAATTCACCTATAAAAAATTTATCCAATTAGAAAATAAATTATTTAATTTATTAAAGATGTTTAATATGTTAGAAATAACATTATTTATTATTCATATTATTTTTAATTGAGCACTAAAATTGTAATTACAATTGTACTTTCTGTTTCAGGTTTTACCATAGATAGATAGATAGATAGATAGATAGATAGATAGATAGATAGATAGATAGATAGATAGATAGATAGATAGATAGATAGATAGATAGATAGATAGATAGATAGATAGATAGATAGATAGATAGATAGATAGATAGATAGATAGATAGATAGATAGATAGATAGATAGATAGATAGATAGATAGATAGATAGATAGATAGATAGATAGATAGATAGATAGATAGATAGATAGATAGATAGATAGATAGATAGATAGATAGATAGATAGATAGATAGATAGATAGATAGATAGATAGATAGATAGATAGATAGATAGATAGATAGATAGATAGATAGATAGATAGATAGATAGATAGATAGATAGATAGATAGATAGATAGATAGATAGATAGATAGATAGATAGATAGATAGATAGATAGATAGATAGATAGATAGATAGATAGATAGATAGATAGATAGATAGATAGATAGATAGATAGATAGATAGATAGATAGATAGATAGATAGATAGATAGATAGATAGATAGATAGATAGATGATGATAGATAGATAGATAGATAGATAGATAGATAGATAGATAGATAGATAGATAGATAGATAGATAGATAGATAGATAGATAGATAGATAGATAGATAGATAGATAGATAGATAGATAGATAGATAGATAGATAGATAGATAGATAGATAGATAGATAGATAGATAGATAGATAGATAGATAGATAGATAGACAGATAGATAGATAGATAGATAGATAGATAGATAGATAGATAGATAGATAGATAGATAGATAGATAGACAGACAGACAGACAGACAGATAGACAGATAGACAGATAGATAGATAGATAGATAGTTAGATAGTTAGATAGATTGATAGATAGATAGATCGATTGATAGATAGATAGAAATAAATATAGATAGATAGATAAAATAATATTTTTGGGTACAAATTGTGTATTATTTTGCATTACAATCCGAAATTTCGATGGACTAGCAACTGCCATTGTCAAAGTTAACTTTTGACAGAACAATCGTTAGATCTCAAACAATAACATGACTCATCATGAGATGAGAAGTGAGATTCAACTTGAAATAGTTCAGAATTCACAATATGAGGCCTATCAAAATGTCTATTTCTCTCAGTTTTTTCATAAATGAAATAACTGAGGGAAACTGAGGGAAATAGACGTTTTGATAGGTCTCATATTGTGAATGCTGAACTACTTTAAAAAACTGAGGAAAGAAGACATTTTGATAACTCTCATATTGTGAATGCTAAGTACTTCAAGTTGAATCTTACTTTTCATCTCACACTGAGTCACGTTATTGTTTGAGTTCTAACGATTGTTCTTTCAAAAGTTACCTTGATATTGGCAGTTGCTAGTCTGTCAAAATATTGGATTGTAATGCAAAATAATACATGGTTTGTACCCAAAAATATTATTTTATCTACATCATATAACAGTGAAAACATTATATATATATATATATATATATATATATATATATATCAAGTCAGATGTCACATGACTTAATTTAATAAGCTTGTATTTTCAAATGTTATATATAAAGCTCACAAAATAAGTTCTTAACAAGCTTTGAGATTCTCCTCAAAGCTTGTTAAGAACTTATTTTGTGAGCTTTATATATATATATATATATATATATATATATATATATATATATATATTGATACAAAGATTTTCATGGGTTGCATATATAAAAGACATATTTTGCGGGTTTATCCATGTTAAAAAATTTAAATATTGATATATTGATATTTTGACTTGATCACACAAGTCATCCACTGGGTAATAAAAGGTAGAAAAATGGTTCTATAGTATGGGGTTAGAGTGTTGATGATGATAAGTGTTGTTTAACTGCATTAGCATGCTCATCTCTCCTAACACTGATGTGACAATTACTCATACCTATGTAAGAAGCTTTATAATTTTGTGATCAAGATGAAACTTTGGTATAACAATATTTAATTTTTTTAACATGGATGAATCCGCAAATTATGTCTTTATATAAATATATAACTATTGTGTTTCACCAATTTTCCTCTTGTAATACATTAAATTTCTGATAAAAAGGTTTAAATAATAGTAATTTTAAGTAAACATTAATGTGTGGATAAGCTTTAATAATTATTTAATATGTAATGCAATCTCATTTGTAAATGCTCAAAATGAAAGTAGCTTATTTGTTAATATAAAGTTAAAAGGAATATAAAGCATCTTCAGCAGTCAAAATGAATATGTAATTATTTATTGAGTATATTTAAGGGGTAGTTGTTAACGAGTAGAATAGATAAAGAAAAGGATAAGTATTTTACAGGATTGATAGAATTGTTAATTAGTAAAAAAAATAATTGGGGTAAAATGGATCTGTTTGGGAATAAGGATTATCTATAACATATACATAGAAAGAAATTTGCATGTTGAATTAAGAGTTAAGCCACAGTGTTAATATTAATCAAACAAAATTGCATGTGTGTGAGCATGTGAGTTGGAAATGTATTAAAAATATTAATTATAAAAATAACCATCTATCTTAATAAGGCATGTGGGGTATCATTCGAAAGCCTGTTGAGAGAGCAATAACTTTATCAAATTTTCTATAGCAGAAGGTTCTCATTTAAAATCTTGAGTTCAAATTAGTCTGCTACATATTTTTCTATTATTATCATTATATTTTTTTAAAATTTGGTTATCTCAATAGGTTTTTGTTCTGAGTGAGAAAACATTTCATAAGAACCACGTGATGTCTGTCTGAGTGTATACACTTAATTTTAAAACAATATAAAATAGCCAATTAAAATTAGGATATGAAGATTTAATTGACAGAGGCAGGGATTAGAGATTGATGGATATGTCAAGATAATAAAACTCAGACATTTTCTCGGAGGGTGCTTCTTCATTTTCTCTTGAGTGTGCTTGGATAACAGTTTACAATCTCCAATTTATATAATGTAGAAGTTTTAGCATCTGTAGTGACTCTAGTCTCTGATTCCAAAATATTGAATGAAAATGTATATTATTATTAAGATATAATGCATGCTTAAACTTTTTATATTAGGTATATGATCTTTCTTTCCAAAATTAGTGATCATCGTGATTTGTAAAATGACCAACATTGTCACAATGGATCAGAAAATAGTACAGTATTTGCTGAAGACTAAAAGTTACTTTGAAGAAAATATGGAAATCATCAATTGTATTAGAATTTTCTTCAATCAATTAATTATGATGTTTGATAAATATGACTGTTGGTGTTATAATAAAAAAAGGAAAAGAAAACTTATTCAAGAAAAGAGCGGAACTGAAATTGTAATATAGAGAGTATATGATAAATCCCACTTGGATTATTAGTTCTATTACTAGTACCATATGAAACAATGTTGTCATTTAAAGAAGTGTTGAAGATGTGATTGATATTTAATATGTTATACCAAAAGGAGATATTGTTGATATAAAAAAAAACTCAATCGTTATGTTTCTAAATTGTGGTAAAACTTGTTTAAATTACATGAAAATAGGAAATGCAATCCTATCTAAAGAAATAGCACATGTCTAAAAGGAAAAGGAAACATTATTGGAAAATTACTACCTCATTTGGATAATTATAATAATTACAATGGGATAGTGCAAGTCTCCTAGATGAAACCCTTTGAATTAGTAACTGTGTATTTTCTGAATTGAATGTTACATTGAAACCTAATGGATTATTTCATAAAATTAATTTAAATAACTTGTCATAAATTAACTTATTAGATTTAGTGTGTGCACATGATGTTATTCATAGGATTACTGTATCTACATGGATCAGCATGGATTTCAGGAGGACTATGTTATAGATATTATAAGAATAATTTTATTACTAATGATTATTTGATTTGTAATCCATTTAGTTAATGACTTATGATATTATTAGTTGTTAAACTTATGAGTTAAAAGTTAGAAAATATTTAGATTGTTTAGGTTTAAGATTAGCATGGTAGCCTAAAATATGCCTTCAATTATCATATGAATATAGAGCTTTCCCTTAGTAATATTGAGAAAAGTGCATGGGAGTGTATAGTGTGAAATGTCTTTAATGGAAAGGGTTATTATTTTAAAATTTGATTATAAGAAAAATACTATGATTTTCTATTTTAATGTATATGTTTGAGATATTGATGTGGCCTTGTCCTAGTTTGGAGATGTATAAATTATTGTGTGAACGATGCTCACTTCTTAATTTTTTTTTTAGTGTAAACAATACAAAGTTATTTTATATGTAACTATATTTGTACTTGCAAAATTATTGGTTTATACATCAATGCAAAAGCTGTGTAAGTTAAAAAAACTCATTTCTGATATGTAAGGGAGTTGGAAAATGACTTTAGTATATTCAAGATAGATTAAGTCCTCTCCTTCTTGATATGGGTGATTAAGCATAGTTTTCACATCAAATAGTTGGTTAGAAATACTTATTATTAGGAACTAGAGAATGAATTCCTCAGTCCATAGTCATTCTATACCATGAGATGATTGCTATATTTTGTAGTAGTCATTGTGCAAGCTCATTTTTATACTCATAGTGACTAAGTCCTAGTATATCCCAGCCCTGTGGGAAAAGGTGTTCTGTTATTGTTTGGGTAGTTGTCATTGCTACTATATATTGATTTGTGTATTTTTTTCCTATAGACAGATGTTTATTTGAAGGGATAATTATGAGATAGTGTTTCTACTAATTGTAAGGTCATGATATTGATTTATGAACTCGTTATTTACTTGTAAAGCATAAGAGCTAAAGTGCATTATGATGTATTGATGTATAGCATTTGGCTTTGCTTTGTACAGCTCACACAAGAATGAATAATAATAATAGATTCATTTTTTAAAGTAGAAATAACACAATACTCTAATTATTTTGTAATAAGCAATGCCCATCCATTTCTAGCCAAAGCATATTTTCACTGTACTGGTAAGAAAAATAAATATTGCTCTAGTTGGGGTCATTGATTATGCTCAATATATGTGTGTAAATGTGATTTATTGGTGAGCCAATATTTTTTGTAACAAATAAAACCATTTTTTATGAACATGAGAAAAGCATATATTTTATAGTGTTGAGATATTAGAAATGATATAATAGGTCATATGAAGTTATTCTACCTAATGCTTAGTTTACAAGTATATTTTGTTAGCTAAAAGATTTCTTGTGACCAGTGTTGTTAACTGCATGGTACAAAATGTAATTTAGAATTAAAGTTTGTGAAAATTAGAGTTAAAATATAGAATAAAATTAGTAAATAGTTGTCTATTAATAGTCAGGTGTAGACTCTTATCTATCTGCATACCAGGATGCCACTAGGCTATTAGAACCTAGAAAATTTATACAGCATGCGCATATGTATCAGTAAGATCCAACTTTTATTAATCATCAGCCCTTGTCTCTAGCTCAAGGAGTAGCTGAGTTTTATAATATAACTTATTTTACTCATATTGAACTATATATTTTAAAAGATAAAGTAATAAGTCACTGACAGCACTAATAAAATGAACATTTATTATGCACACATATTTAAAACAGACTTGAGGATTACATTAACACTATTAGCTAGATTTAAATCATATTTACTTGAATATGCACAGATGGAAGTTTTTATATAATTTAATATTTTAAGCATAAATAGACTGCATAGAATACACATTTAAAGAATTTCAAATTACTTAACCTCAAGCTAAAAATGTTTGCTGTTAAACCAACGCTAGCATCCTGATACACAGACAAAACCAATGTACCAAAAATGTTAGCATAAAACCATGCTGACGGGAATGTGCATCTGTAGCATGCTATTATTAAAGAAGTGATTCTCATCCAGTACCGGAATGTGCATCTGTCTGCTGAAGGAATCATATATAAAAATATTGAGAAAACAAAATGCTCTAAATGAAGGGAGAGTGGTCCTCACTGACTTATAGTCTCAAACTATACAGGGTAAGGAAACAAATGGTGTAGGGAATACCTCTATCACCAATAACAATGTGATGCCTATACTTGTTGGGCCATGTATTCAGTTGAGTAACAAACTTCAGATTATAGTGACATAACATGCCATGCATTCTTCCCACAAGTATTGATTTAACTATGAAATAAATAGTCCAAAATTAACCCCACATTATCTAATCTAAACTTAACAAATTTATGCTGCCATCTACACTTAACTTTAAATTTAATAATTTAGTTAACAAAAATTGAAATTATTGATAGCAAATATTTAGCATTCATTTGCTCATCAGATAAGAGCTTATTCAGAAGTTACTGCTTGGTTACTAATTGAAAGCTTGTTAAAGATATCTAAATGTTAATATTGAATATCAAAATTTTTATCTTCCACAGTAAGTCTTTATGAATCCTCCATATTTTGACAGATTTATGGAAGTCCATCCTAGTCATCACATCTGTAGATCATTCTTCTCAGGGATGAAACTGCTGCTTCCCATTCATTCAGGAACCATCACTCAGGAGGCCACCTTAGCTGGTGCAAATAAAAGAAACAAAATCTATTGCAAGACCCCTACATCATGGAGTCCACAATACAGCTATGAAGTATTTCTAACTGGTCACCACCATTCAATCAATAGTAAGTCACTAGTTAATCAATAATCAATTCATCTATTTATTTATTTTTATAGTATTAGGCCTCCCTTATCACCAAATTTTTGGTTTGATCCCTCCTGATGTTGCTCCAAATTTATTGGCCATTATGGTTTTCATTTCTGGACCATAATGTTTGATGGTAACTATAATGGATAGTCTGCACCAACTAGTCTGCACCAAAGCAGGAAACACCACAATCCTTTAATTTTTATCTCTTAACTGGCTTTCCGTTGTTTAAGGCTTCCAATGACTCATTTGTTTTATATCTATTACATTTCAATAGAACAATCGTTTCCATTTTACTAAAGATTTAAACATACATTTTTTGTAGACACTAATTAACATTTTTAATTATTTTCTTTTACATTACTTTTAAAAACAAATATAAATCTTTTATCTTTAGATTTTTACTTTTTTTTACTTTAACTTACTTTTAAATAATTATTTAATAGCTTTCCATCTGTGCAATATATATATATATATATATATATATATATATATATATATATATATATATATATATATATATATATATATATATATATATATATATATATATATATATATATATTGTAACAGAATGGGGTGAGTAGTAAGTAGAAATGAACTGGGGTGAAGGCAAAATCATCATCACTCCAGTAAAATTAAATTATAAGAGTATGGGATTAGAAAATCTGTGAGACATTGAGAGATTGATGAGATCAGCCAGCTAACTCAGAAAAGCAACTAAAAGCATAATTAATCACCAGCATCATCATTTAAAAAAAAGTACAAGTAAATACTTGAGAGAACCATCCATGATGGGAATAAATAAATTAGTACAATATATCAGAGTAAAATCAACAGACCATCTTGTGGTTAGATTGAAAATAAAAAATATAAATCACAGTCAACCTTGTGACTGGATTGAAAATGTGTCTTCTGTAGACCAGGCTAACTATTGAGCCTTTGCCAGCTTGGGCAATTATATAACATGACTTGGATGAACCAGTTTAGTGCTCATCCATTAAAAATACACAGTAATCAGAAATTGAAACAATAATGCCAGGACATTTAAAACATGCTGATCATCATCAATGCTCAGGCCACTTGTACTGGCCAACTATAAACTTAAATTTTTAATAAGACTAAAGTAAAATAAAAATAATAGTCCATGGGCTTTAAAGAGTATCCTCTTTTGCACCAACCAGGATAATAATTGATCATCACTGGATGTGCAAAGCACTAAACACATCCCCATTTATCCGTGTCCGAAATCTAGCTCAGAGAACATGGGCTCTATTACTGTATGTGAAAAAGAGATGACGTAATCCAATTTTTAACAATTAAATAAGTTTATTAATAACAATAAAAAAATAAATGCTTAAGGTCTTATGAGGGTTCTGATTTTGAAAAGCATTCAAAGTTATGTACACAACTAAAGTTGTTACATTGTTTTACAACATTACTACAAAATTCAAGTTATCACATTAATTTACATAATTACTATTCAAAATTTGAATTGTTACATGAATTTACAAAATCACGATTCATATTATTACTATGGTTTACATATATATATATGCGCACAGACACGCGATTTATAATATACAATTAATATTCAATAACACAATAATTATCATTTGCATATATGTTTTATTTGACAAGCATTGACATATATGTACACAACAGATTATGTGACAAGCATTGATATGTATGCGCGCACAGATTATTTATAAATTTAATTTTGTCAAACAATAAATAACATTACTTTTATAATTAATAATTCCATTTTGAATATAAATAAAATTTACATATTTGTTATATTGATAAAAGTTATTTTCACAATTATTCTTTTTGTTGAATATAGCATTTTTTTCCCCTTAAAATAAATCCGATCAAATTTTTGACAGTTAATTGATATAAAATGTCTTGCTTTTCTTAGTCTAAGAGATTTTTGCAAATCTTTTTCTTGATTATTAATTATAACTTTATACTTTTTTTTTATCATAAATATAACTTTAAACAGTTTTTTTTCTTTAATAAACGATTTTAAACTAATATCGTTTTATATATTTCTATCAGTTATAAAATTGTCATTTTATTAAGAAAATTATTTAAAACTTCATTATCATATATAATGCTACTCACCAACAGCTGTATATATGTTTATCCGTGTTTCTTTGCCTTTATCTGACGCAGCATACATGTAATTAATTATTCATCAAGCTGGAAGATTTTTCTTGATGAGTTTGTTTTTAGTGATTGTCATCATCAGGTTACGATAATTTGTTGGGGTACCATGATTCTTTTGTAGTCCAAGCAATTGTCAGGCTGTCTTCTAGAACATATTTAAGCAGCTAGTTGATCCATTTGAAGTGACCCTGGCTTCATAAACCAAATCTCTGCAGTAAACTATAATGCAGCTACTGGACTGTACTCCTAGATTTTCATAGGAGTTTTATATAACTCTGCTAGCTATTTTATCCTCTTTTTTGGCTATTGATTCAGAAGTGATCCAGCTTCAAAACCAAAACTCCTGTGAAGGAAAATAGTAGCAGCTCCTGCCTTCAGCAACATTAGGTCATGGTAGCTATTCTGCAAGATCTCTGCTACAGCCAACAACATACTGTTCTCTTCAAAATCATTATCCAAACTATGCAGTGTCCCAGTTGGTCACTGCTTAAAATACTACAACCAGACTCCTCTGGTCAACTCTTACAAACTACAAGCAAAACCTAACTAACTGATATATTTTTATCAGTCTTTTATAACCTCATCTGAGGTGTTAACAACACTTGATTAAAAACAGAGTTTTTATTTTTATCTCACTAATCTCTTTGAAAACATATACATGTTTTTACATAGGGGATTTCTAATAGATAAAAACTCTGTTTAATTAAAATTTCCAAAATACAACAGGGTGTTTTAAATTTCAAAATCAGAGTAATAATGAATAATAATACAATACTTATATTTATTAAGACCTTTTTTAAAGTATTAATTTCATAATGAAATTTTATTTTAAACCCAGAGTCATTTAACCCTTTATTTAGTATTATTTTATTTTAGAAAATATAGAAAAATATCTACAAAAATGTATTCTATGATTATTTCTACTTTTCCTTTATTTTACATATATATATATATTCACATACACTATATTAGTGTGTGTGATTTAACCCAACTGGTTACAATATATATATATATATATATATATATATATATATATATATATATATATACTGTGGCCTACCTATAGGTGGTATGACCTTAAGCAGAGTTTCCAAGTCCCTTATATTAGGCCTTACTAGGATTCGGGTTAGGTTCTATTAATAAACTTACTATATCCCGACCATTTTCTTTAACTATAACAATTGAATTTAGATAAGATTAGTATTTATCCCAAGTTACTTTGACATGAGTAAACATTTCTAAAATAAGATATGTTTTAAATATAATCACTATGAGACTCATTTACCTATAAACAGATCACATCCCCTTAACATTAAACAAATACAAAATACTTGTTCAATGGCATAAGAATACCCAGATACTCCTCCTTATTAAGTATCTACATACTCTCATGACTAACAATAATATCTAATATATTATTTTATATTTATAACTATTAAGTTTTAATTCAATTACTCATTAAATTAATCTGTTAGATAATTACAGATAAACTTTGATTCATATTATGTTTAATAATTAAGATTAGCAATAATCACAAGTATAACTTTAAAATAAGGTGATTTCATGAAAATCATTGATTCATTGATTCTTTATACTACCCATGAAATATCAAGAGGGATTTTACAGATTTCCATTGATAGTGTACAAATTAAGAAAGGCTTATAATTTAAATTCATAATCAAGCTTTATATGTACGTTCTTTAATACTGAATATTAAAATAATATTATTAACTAAACTGTGATTAACACTAACACTTTTACTAATAACTAATGTATCATTTAATTCTATATTAATAAATACACTTTAATAATTGGCAATGTCATCAATGACCTATGGGATCAAGGCAGCATGTAACAAGTAAAAAAATCTTTACTAAGAGATTTATGCTTATTAAACTGTTGGATTTGCTTTAAATTGAATTGACTTTTCATTTTAATTTTGACTGTGCATTTTAAGTTGTGTGATGTGGTGAAAATGAGCCCAGAAAAGATATGCAGCAATTGGAATTTAATAAAACTTTTAAAACAATAATTTTAATCATATTCATTACAAATGATAATAAACATTTCCATTAATATTAAATTTAAAATAACATAACAAAATAATATATATATATATATATATATATATATATTATATATATATGTTATGTTATTATATATATATATATATATATATATATATATAATAACAGAAAATTAATCTTTGGAGTATTATTATCAAACAAAACTAATTATTTCCTATTATATGTTGAGATATTTATCCCTATGTATGTGAAATATATATCACATATTCAGTTTATTAAACAATCATTTTTTTTCATTCATGGTTTATTAGTTTAACCTCTACATAATAGTAGTACTTGATGATTAAGTAATAATACAAAAAATAAATGAGAACATAGGGTTATAATTCTGGAGGTTGGTAAGCAAACAAAATTACTACTTTTATCTTTCACATAAAAACAAAATGATTGTTTTTTAGTTTATCCAGTTGTACATGTAAATATAACCTGCTCTTTGGAATATGTATATATCATTTTAAATACCCTTTCATACTAAAATATCGAGTATATTTGTTTATTTAAAAGATTCATAATCTTTAAACTTAACCGAATTATTAAATAACTATTAATATAACAACACTTGAATTAATTCCATATTAAATGATTTAGTTCTCTTCCCCTCCCCTATTATACTAACAAATCATAGATTAAAAATATAAGTACCGACATTAGAAAGAATTTCAATTTTAAACTCTCAGCTAAAGTTTAAACTCTCAGCTAAAGTATAAGAACACTTTTAAATTTTCTAGTTGTTCTACACTCCATAAACTTATTAGAACATTTTTATTTTTCTTTATTTTTTGAAGATTCTGCTTATCCAAAGATTCGCAAAGTATTTGAGTTACTGCAACAATAATCCTTCGTTTTGTTCTTTGTTTAGTAATAAAAATTTATTTGTGGTTTGCCTTACTTATTTTAGATGATACATATTTCTCTCTATAATAAAAGGCACACTTATGATTTCAATTAAGATTGTGTCATGTCACATTTTTGGCTCCAAATAAATAATTCTATCAAACATTGTAATTAAGATTTTATATACATCCAGAATAATAACGAACACTTTTCATTTATTAATAATTTAGTTCCATTGAATTTTAAATATATATACTTAACTGTTTCCAAGGGATTTACTATTCTTTTATCTATCCTTACTGGATATTTACGGTGTTTATTTATTTCCTTTTGTGTATTACTGCAGTTCATTTTCCCTATGGCAAAATTATTGTTATTTTTCTGTGAATATATTCGTTGATTATTCATCTCCGATTATTTCTTCAATACTTATTAGTTTTCAAGAGATTATTGGGAATTCTGATTATTGACTTGCCCAGTAGAAAAACCATTAATTTATTCCATTATTTTAACAACAGAGCTTATAATTATCCATGTACATTGATGTAGAGTTGTAAATCATAAGGTTTTAGGAATTTTTAATCCAACTTTGTTTTTTTAAAAAAAAATATCACCAAGAAAAAAAAACGTAGTTACTTAAACTTTACGATCAAGAAGCTCTCCCTTCCCCCCCCTCTTGAATTTCATATTCCAAGATTGTTTGAAACTCTTTGATTGGTTATTTTTTCCACTTTTTCTCTATGAAACAATTCTTTATTTTGAAAGTTTTTGGTTTACCATTTTAAAATGACAATTTATCATTTTTTAAAAATAAAATATTGAAATATAATATTCTTTAGAAATTAAATAAAGATAGAATTTACTATTTTAATTTTAAATCAGTATTTTGTAAAATTAAACTTTATTTATCTACTTTTAAATATAGTAAGATTTGAAGATAAATAATTTCTATGTTTAAAATCAAATGCGCACCCACAATACTTATTAGTCCCTACTACACATTATGTTTACAAAATTACAATTTAAACTTCACTGGTTTTAAATTGCAAATAATATTAATTGTTCATCCATCTGCATATATATGACTCTGTAGGTTATTTTCTATATGTATTTTGAGTTAAGACATTTATAAATTTCTCTTAGCTAAATTCGAGTTCAAACCCTATGATCTAATATTTCATTATTGTCTTCTTTTAATAAGTAAATATTATTGGATTTGTAAAATTTAAAATTATACTCTAAAATTTTATTTTAGAATAGTCTGAGCTAATAAAAAGTGCACAATATATATATATATATATATATATATATATATATATATATATATATATATATATATATATATATATATATATATATATATATATATATATATATATATATATATATATATATGATCAAAACTGAACATAGTTGCCAATTGTTTATGCTAAGAAATAATTTTAATTTCTGCTTTGGAACACATAGCTTGTAAAAAAAAAATAAGTTGTTGTTATTATTATTCTCTATTAGAATGTTTAACACATCTGTATATAAAAACAGGAATGACCAAACTTTCAATTCTGTTAATATCTATATGTCAGAAATTACCAAATTATTCAGAAGCATAAAATGTCCATACATGTATGCTACCTTGGATTTTGTACAAATGACAAATATAACAAATGATAAAAAATACTATTTTTTAACAATAAGTTTATCAGAAGCATATCACTGTTTATGTTGTCCATCAATTTTCAAGTAACTTTTTTTTACTTTAAAAGCCACCAAGATATTTTAACAAATTCATGAATTCAATCTTATAACCATACAAATAAAATGTTTGCAAAATATTTTTCTCCTACCTTCAAATTTTAATCCAAAATATTTCCTACTTATGCTTCCATTCTACCATTGCACTATATAGCACATTCCACATCTTTACAAATAATAATGAAAACCTTTATATGAAATTCTGTGAAAAATTATTTGAATCAGCAAAGATTGTTCCACTACTAACATCCAATAAATTTATTAACCAATAATGTATGGAAACCATTAATCAACTTTGCTCTTAGAAAAAAGTGAAAAAATCAGGAAAAAACCTCATAGATAAGCATATGAAAATTCTACTATTGTTTTTGGCAAGATAGCTCAAGTGGTTAGAGCATTAACTTAAAATTCAATATTCAAAAATCTAAGAGCTCAGTTTTGATTTCCGTGCTAGTACAATTACTGGAAAGGCCAGCAACACATGAAAAAGAAAGGAGAGCAATACTTCTTGAAACGTTCATATATTACATTGACCTGTGTGTTATTGTAATGTTTAAATAAAGTTATTTTAGTCTAAAGACCAAATAGTTCAGTATATAAATATAACTAAAATACCATCATCACAAAATTAAAGAAAAACAATTTGAAGTTTTTGTTTTTAACTACATTTGTGCTTATATGTATATATATAACAATATAAATAATAAATATAACAATAATTAAATGTTAATATATAGTCTTTCAATCTGTAAATGCATTTTCCGTTAATTTCTTAATTCCCTCAACTGTCGTTAAATAATTACCTTATATTTCTTATTTATGTTGCTATTACAATATTGTTTAAATCAATGAGGATTTTATTTGTAATATATATATATATTGGTTTGTATGTCTGCTAATGAGCACGATTTGTATCACTCCTTCACTTATCAGTAAAATAATAACAGGATTTTGTACTGCATATGAAATTTTATTTATCAAAAAAATATTTTATAAAATAAATGATATTATATTCATATATATATATTCTACTTATGTTATTTTCTATTTAGATTAATTCTATTAGTTTAAATTTAAGTTTTTTTTTTTAAATTTCCGTTTTAAGAAAAAAAATAAAAACAGATCAATGAAATTTGTAATTAAGTCTTTTATAGCTGTGAGTGTTTAGTTTGCTTAAATAGGTAAAGACTGCTCTACTTTTGTTGCTGACTAAACGTGAAGAATACTTGTAAATCAATCACAATTTTACCTGGAAGCAACGTTTACTTTAAAGCTGAAACCACTTTACCACTAATCTGACTTGCCTTCAGGAACACTTGATTATATTTATTTGGTAAATCTTCACGATATTTGAAAAAATAATATATACACTGGAAAAAAAATAAAAAGCATACATACACGCACAAATTTAAATTCTATCTACCTAATTGAAGTTTTTATTATGTGTGTGTTTTAAAAAATTTACTTATATTTTTAAATACATATACACACTAATTTGAACGTTTGTTTTGTACTAATTTTATATCTTTCTTATAATCACAATTTTACCTGCGAAAAATGTAAAATAATGATTTCTTTTAGTTGATTTGCATCATTATTAAAAACAATATTATATATATATAGTGCTGATATATTTGGATAAAGACAAAACACTTTGCTAGAAGCAAATATGTAATCAATAAAATCAATTCACTGCACTCCATATAAATATATATTATTTAAAAAAAAAAAACATAAATTGTCATCTTAATGATTTTGTTTAAAAACATTACTTATTAATAAGACTTTTTATTAGAATGAATGAAAATCATCTTTTTATTTATTTTTGGATGCATTTTTCATATGGAATTGGCACTTTATTAAATGCAATACAGAGAGCCAACCAATAGAACAAACAAGCTCTTAATTAATAAGTGCAGTATGAGAAAATATTTAAAATCTCTATACAGAAAACTCTCATGACCAGACCAACATATAACGATTCTGGGCAGGACCTAAATGATCGATTTGATCTAAAAAGATCTGATTTCTTAGATTTGTAATAAAATATTCTACTAACTAATACTATTATATGATGTTAGTTTTTTTTTTTTTCATTTTTGTAAATGTTTATTAATCTTATCTTGTTTTTGACTTTGTGTGTGTGTGTCTTTAAAGTTACAGTGTTTTTCTGATTGTTTTTTTTTTTACTTTACGTGTGTCTTTTTAAAGTTATGGTCTTTTTTTTTTGCAAGAGTAAATCAATAATTTTATTCAAAAGAAAGATGTAATAAGTAATTGTTTATTAATCTTATCTTGTTTTTGAGTTTGTGTCTTTAAAGTTACAGGGCTTTTTCAATTTTTTTTTTTTTTTGGGACTTTAGGTATGTCTTTTTAAAGTTACAGTATTTTTTTGCAAGAGTAAATCAGTAATTTGATTTAAAAGCAAGACGTAATAAGTCAATGTTTATTAATCTTAGATTGTTTTTGAGTTTGTGTGTGTGTGTGTGTGTGTGTCTTTAAAGTTACGGGGCTTTTTCTCATTTTTTTTTTTTTGGACTTTATGTGTGTCCTTTTTTAAAATTACGATATTTTTGGTCAAGAGTAAATCAATCATTTTATTAAAAAAACAAGATGTAATTCTAAATCTATCAAAAGTAACATCATTTATATACAACAATTTAGAATTGATACATGACTACTATTAGTAAGGAGCATCATTAAAAGATTCGATTGAAAAATGATACCCGACTAATTTCCATTTTCTTTTTTTGGGGGGACAGTAATGAATCAGAAAGTGGGTTGTTTTTGTTAAGTCTGTCTATATAAAAAAATACCATTATTGAAATACTAAATTTTAAAATGATAGCCAACTAATTTGTGTTTCTTTTGACAGTAATTAATCAGAAAGTAGGTTTCTTTTTTTTTTTTTGGTAAATCTTGTGTATATATAAAAACAAACAAACCATAATTGAAAGACTCCATTGATAAAAATCAAACCCCATTGAATTTGATTTTTTTTAAAGACAGTAATTAATCAGGAACTGGGTTGTTTTTGTTAGTGTGTAGATATAAAAACTAATCTTATTTTGAAATAATAAATGTAACAAAACAAAAAAAATAATAATACCCGACTAATTTTATTTTTCAGACAAGTAATTCCTAATAATTTTTCAGTGGGTTGTTTTTGTTTGTGCGTATATATATAGCAAAAGTAACTGGTCATGGACTAATTCTCGTGAAAACAGTACTTTTTGTGTGATCCTTTATTTTTTTTCCTTTCGCACCATTAAAAGCAATTTTGAGGGTTACCCTTCATAATGGAATCTTCAGGACATTATTACTAAACTTACAACAGTAAAGTAAGTTATAACACATTAAAAAAATAGACATCTTATCAAATTTTAAAAAACTACGACTGTTTCAAAGACACACACTCTCACCTGAAACTACAGAGAAAGTAGATATTCTACTATTATGAGAAAATGATGAACAAAATTGACTACTACAGCAGCCAATCAAGGCATTTCTTTCTCTTTGCTTTTAGCATAGGAAAAAAGCCATAACCATCAGCCGTCAGGAACTCTTTCTGTGTTTTATCATAGAAAGAAGTCTCTTTGTGTTGGCTTCTATCACCACCTCCTCCATCCAACATAATGTGAGGACTTTTCTGCATTTATAATGTAGAAAAATTCCTCTTTTGTTGGGTGAAGGCCGGTGAAACAGTATATTTCTAGGAATTTACCTCGAAGTACCGACATCTTAAGGTTAACACCAAGGATGAGAAAAAAACTGAAAATGTATACATTTAAATAATGTAAGAATATTTACATCTAATGTTCACATATATAATAATGCTTTAAATATCAAATCTCATTAAATTAATAGTATATTTCTAAATATTAATTAAGGATAAACTATTGTACTAATTATTAACAAAATCTTGCCTGTGATTCAAGGGCAGATTTTTTTTTTTCAATTATTGATTTCAAGTTTGTTTTATACTGAAAATGATCCTGACATCCACTCCTTTTATCTATTAAGTTATTTTGAAAAAAAAAAATTTTATGCCTGTTTTTTTTATTGTCTTTTCCTAGATTATTATTTTTTGTTTCTGTGTGTGTGTGATTTCTAGGCTCCTTGATGCAATAGTAATAATATCTATAAACTATGTGTTTTTGATTGTGATGATAAAACCCAAGAGTTAAAAGGTTTTAGAATGAAGCTAAAAGTAATATTTACTGCTAGGATATTACTTACTTTTTTAGAGATTATTCGTTCAGTATAGTTTTAAACCCATATTCATATTGAATAGCCATTATAAACATTGAGGTTAAAAACAAATGTGAGAAAATTATTATTTAACAATCATACTTTTTTTTAAAAAATGCAAATTATTCATATCCTAGATTGAAAACTTTTATGAATAAATACAAAGCCATTCATAAAATTGCTGTACTTTTGATTTGGTAACAATTAATAATAATAATAATAATAATAATAATAATAATAATAATAATAATAATAATAATAATAATAATAATAATAATAATAATAATAATAATAATAATAATAATAATAATAATAATAATAATAATAATAATAATAATAAATAAAAAAAAAAAAAAAAGAAGAAGAAGAAGAAGAAGAAGAAGAAGAAGAAGAAGAAGAAGAAGAAGAAGAAGAAGAAGAAGAAGAAGAAGAAGAAGAAGAAGAAGAAGAAGAAGAAGAAGAAGAAGAAGAAGAAGAAGAAGAAGAAGAAGAAGAAGAAGAAGAAGAAGAAGAAGAAGAAGAAGAAGAAGAAGAAGAAGAAGAAGAAGAAGAAGAAGAAGAAGAAGAAGAAGAAGAAGAAGAAGAAGAAGAAGAAGAAGAAGAAGAAGAAGAAGAAGAAGAAGAAGAAGAAGAAGAAGAAGAAGAAGAAGAAGAAGAAGAAGAAGAAGAAGAAGAAGAAGAAGAAGAAGAAGAAGAAGAAGAAGAAGAAGAAGAAGAAGAAGAAGAAGAAGAAGAAGAAGAAGAAGAAGAAGAAGAAGAAGAAGAAGAAGAAGAAGAAGAAGAAGAAGAAGAAGAAGAAGAAGAAGAAGAAGAAGAAGAAGAAGAAGAAGAAGAAGAAGAAGAAGAAGAAGAAGAAGAAGAAGAAGAAGAAGAAGAAGAAGAAGAAGAAGAAGAAGAAGAAGAAGAAGAAGAAGAAGAAGAAGAAGAAGAAGAAGAAGAAGAAGAAGAAGAAGAAGAAGAAGAAGAAGAAGAAGAAGAAGAAGAAGAAGAAGAAGAAGAAGAAGAAGAAGAAGAAGAAGAAGAAGAAGAAGAAGAAGAAGAAGAAGAAGAAGAAGAAGAAGAAGAAGAAGAAGAAGAAGAAGAAGAAGAAGAAGAAGAAGAAGAAGAAGAAGAAGAAGAAGAAGAAGAAGAAGAAGAAGAAGAAGAAGAAGAAGAAGAAGAAGAAGAAGAAGAAGAAGAAGAAGAAGAAGAAGAAGAAGAAGAAGAAGAAGAAGAAGAAGAAGAAGAAGAAGAAGAAGAAGAAGAAGAAGAAGAAGAAGAAGAAGAAGAAGAAGAAGAAGAAGAAGAAAAAAGAAGAAGAAGAAAATGTTTTCATTATAACAAATTAATGACCATATTTTCTAACAAAAATATTAGTATAAATTTTTTATCAAGATTTACATGATAATAATTTCAAAAATTTTCGTTACAAAAGTGTTATAACTAAAAAAAACGAGAAAATTTAACAACATATATATATATAATCTGAACTTATTGTTTAAAATTTAACAACATATATATATATAATCTGAACTTATTGTTTAAAATTTTTAAAACGAAATGCAATACTTGTTTCAAATTTATCACAAGAATAATCACATCAATGATCTTCAAATAGATCACCATCTTGTTGCTATATATTTGTGCTTTGATTGCTTTTATGTAGAAAATATATTATGAGTATTAATATAATAATAAAATCAATTATATCCCCATTTTAATATTGCAGTGGCTTAAATGAAAAAACTAAAACCAGCGAGAAATTACATTTTACCTGCTCAGCAGCAAACTTACCTTTCAATTTAAAATAGGACGTAGGAAGTATTCATTTATAGTTTCCATATTTGAACATTTTAATTTTACAAGTAAACTTTTTTTATGTATTATATATAGAGAATTGTAAAATTATTTATTACATATATAAACTTTCAAATGTTAGACATAAAAAACGTAATATTTGATGTTTTCAAAATATGAAAATCAATTGTTAAAAGAACTTTCTCTCTATAACAGTGATGTTTGGCTTAGTTGGATGTAATTTCTTAATTCAAGAAGTTAGTAGAAAAAAAAATATTAAATATTTACAATTTATGTTAATAATTATAAAAGAAAAAAAAATCAAGTTAATATATTATTTGTTATTAAAACGTTAAAAATACTTTTTTTTTTTACTATTTTAACAAAGGCAATTTTAGTTTGCCGAATAGAAACTGCTTCTGCTTGCCATAACATACTTTTTAAGAATTGCCTTTTTAAAAATAAAATGTTTTCAAAGATAATCTATGTATTGCAAGTTTTTGGTTTAAAATAAGTCATTTACAAAAATATTGCATAAAACTTTCATTTGTAAACCAAAATATTGAAAATTACAATTTTCTTTCAACTTTATTGAGGAAATATACAATGGTTACATTGGTTTTACATATTGTTACTATGGATTATACAGGTTATTACAATGATTTATATGCATGTGTTATAAAGTTCTGTGGTGTTGTGTTCAGGAGTAATCTTAGAGCACTTCTTCACTGGGTAGATCAACTAGGGCCCATGTGTTTTCTGCAATGTTAAGGTAGGCTCTGGAAAAGTCTGTTTTGCGAATTTTATTCAGCATTTGATATAAGGCTGTCTCAATGTTCAGGTATTCAAACTTGCTTATGACCAGCTTACATCTAAGAGACCAGATTGCAAAGTTCACAAATGTTGCCAGTCTAAGCTGTGCATAAGTTCCTTGATCTATTCCCTTTGGAAATATTATTCATTTACTTGGCCTCAGGCTAATACACTCAGCAATTCCAAAATTGTCATTTCTAGTGACATGTAGGGGAAAGCACCTTCATTGTTTTTTTTCCAGAGCTCATATTACTAACATCTTCACATTATTGTTTCAATTAATAACTTTAAATGTATAAAATTATGCACTTGTAATGCAAGCTTATAAAAAGATTTAAAGCAATATAGAGAAGTTGTAGCAATTGCTATGCTAGTGTAATATTCAAAGCTACAAAATCTTCATAAAATATGTTTTTACTGCAAACTGTTAGATTAAAGAGAAATATAAAAATTAAATAATTGATATGTAAAAAAATTTTAAAAGAATATTATAATTTCAAAAAAACAATAAGTATATATATATATGAAGTTAGAAGAAAAGGTGAAGAAACAATTGATTTGAAATGTGGACATATACTCTATTATAAAGGCACACATATTGGAAATACAAGTGGAGTAGGATTCATTATAAATAAAAAGTGGAAGAACAATATTGTGGAGATTGATGGTGTATGAGACAGAGTTGTAAGATTAGTTATACAACTTAATAGCAGATACCAAATGCAGATAATCAGGTTTATGCCCCAACAAGTTCTCATAATGATGAGGTAGTAAAAGATTTTTATATGGATGTACAAAAGGCTTTTGATCAGAGTAAACAACATTTTAAAATTGTTATGGGAGACTTTAATGCTAGAATTGGTAGACAAATGAAAGATGAAATTGCTGTAGGTAATTTTGGTTATGGTAATAGAAATGAGAGAGGACATAGACTTGTGGAGTTTGCAGAAAAAGAAAAACTTTATATTATGAATTCATTTTTTGAGAAAAATGTTAAAAGGAAATGGACATGGAAGCAGCCAAATGAAGGTACATCAGAATTGGATTATATTTTGACTAACAGGAAATACATATTTCAAGATTGTAATGTTCTTAATAAATTTAACACAGGAAGTGATCATCGATTAGTAAGGTGTAAGTTACGTGTTAATGTAAAACTAGAGAGACAAAAATTATTGAGAAAAACAATATTTACAGTTGATATTCCTAATTTTCAGAAACATTCTAATGAATTTAAATTAGAACTTACAAATAGGTTTCAAGTGTTAGGAGATTTTGAACATGATTCAGATTTGAATGAAATTAATATGAAAATAACTGATACACTTTTAAAAACTGCAACAAAGATAGCTGGTAGAAAAAAGCAGCAATTGACTAATAAAATTTCTACTGAGACTAGAGAATTTATGAAGAAAAGAAGGAATATGAAGATATACAAAAATGATGTATTAAAAAAAATTGAATATCTCGAATTTTGTAAAATGGTACGGAAAAGAGTTGAAAATGATATAAGAAAGTATAACTGTGAAATAGCAAGGAAAGCTGTCGAAGAAAATAAAAGTCTCAAGAATGTTAAACAACATTTTGGTATTGGTAGGAAATTTATATCTGCAATAAGAAAAAAGGATGGAATTATTACTAAAAAGAGAGATGACATCATGAAATTGGTAGAAGATTTTTTATCAAGAATTATATAGTAATAAAGAACAAGTGCCACCTGTATCTATTACATCTTCCGAATTGCCCAGAATTTTAAATGAAGAAGTGAGACATGCAATTAAATGTATGAAGAAAGGAAAGGCTCCAGGAAATGATGGAATTATAATTGATATATTAAAAGAAGGAGGTGAAAAAATAGAAACAATTTTAGCAAAGTTATATACCAAATGTCTAAATGATAAAGATGTACCGGAAGATTGGAAGAATGCAGTAATAATATTAATATTTAAAAAAGGTGATAAAGAAGATATTAGAAATTACAGACCTATCAGCCTTTTATCAGTTTTATATAAAATTTTTACCAAGATAATTACAACTCATCTACAGAGAACTTCGGATTTCCACCAACCAAGTGAACAAGCTGGATTTAAAAGTGGTTTTAGTACAATAGATCATATCCAGGTATTGAGAGAAGTCATAGAAAGGACAAATGAATATGAGTTGTCATTATGTTTTGGATTTGTAGATTATGAAAAGGCATTCGATTCTATACACATTTCTTCAGTAATTAAAGCATTGGGTCATCAAGGTATAGATCCAGGATATTGTCATATTTTAAAGAATATTTATAAAAATGCAACAGCAACAATTAGATTACATAATGATACTGGAAAAATCAACATTGAGAATGGTGTAAGGCAAGGTGACTCCATATCTCCAAAAATTTTTACAGCTGTGCTGCAAGAAGTATTTTGTGGATTAAAATGGGAAACTAAAAGAATGAAAGTAAATGAAGAGTATTTAAGTCATTTAGATTTTGCAGATGATGTAGTTGTTTTTGCAAATAATGCTTCACAGCTGCAGGAAATGTTGCAGGAGTTAGCAGATGAAAGCAGAAAAGTAGGACTAAAGATAAATGTTAAAAAGATTAAAGTAATGTTTAATCGATTTGCTCAAAATATGAAAATAAAGATTGATTATGAAGAATTAGAAGTTAACAGTTACAAATACCTAGGTCAGATTATTAATACAGATGGAAACATAATGGAGGAAATTAATCATAGAATTAAATTTGTTTGGAGTGCTTTTGGTAGAAATAATTTGATACTAAAAGGAAATATACCTATGTGTTTGAAAAGAATGGTTTTTAACAAATGTGTTTTACCAGTTCTTACTTATGGATCTGAGACTTGGACACTTAATAGAAGAGCAATACAGAATCTTCAGACCACTCAAAGGAGTATGGAGAGGTGTATGTTGGGAGTAACAAGAAGAGATCGAAAACGCAATGTATGGGTAAGACAACAAACAGGTGTTACTGACCTTATTGAAAAAATTAAAAGATTGAAATGGAGTTGGTAAGGACATATTGGTAGAAGAAATGATAATAGATGGACAATTGAAATTTTAAACTGGATTACAAGAGATTGTAAAAGACCCAGAAAGAAAGAGACCACATGTGAAATGGATGGATGAAATAAGAAAAAGTGCAGGGGTGTTGTGGAAAAGAGAAGCTAAAGAGCGGAGAAGATGGATTAAACTATATATATATATATATATATATATATCAATATATATATATATATATATATATATATATATATTGAAACAGTCAGCTTGTACAATCCAACTGTTTTACCTACTATATGCTATAGTAGTATTCTTTTATATATAAATACCACCAAATTCTTGTATATCTTATTAATAATACCATAAAAGCCTGCCTAAATTTAAACTTAAATAAGTGTAATCATGTGTGTGTGCATATATATTTACATATATAGAGAAATGTGCATTTCTAAAGACATAAATCTCTAAAATATGCACATATATATAATTTTAATAATAATTAAATGAAAAGTGAGTTGTATGAGTAACTTTACACTACATATATGCTAGAAGATTAATGATGATAGGGTTTAAAATGTTAAGATTTCTTATTTTGAAATATTTATTAAGTTAGTTATATTTTAAATTTTATAATTCTGCATATATCAGTAAATTAAAATGGTTGAGTTACATATATAACAAAATGTTTTTCACACATGTTAGATTTGTTTTTCTAGCCAAAGTGACACCAGAAGAGTTAATCTTTCCTGATATAGGATTGACCAATTTTATATTTAGAATTAAAATAAAAGATTGCATAAATTACAGCATGTCACACAGGTTTTTTTGACCTAATTAAAAGTTAGACACAGCAGGCTTCCCTGATTGCTTGAAATAAGCAAACAAGCTAGAGAAATTTCTCTAAGAAAATAATATAACGAAAGAGAGGGGGTAGCAATATATATGCTATAGCAGCCATTTTAGAAGGAAACATACTTTCAGATTTGTAATTTTAATAAAGTACTGGAGAAATTTAATAATTATCATGTCAGAGTAAGAGGCCCAAAATCTTGTCTTTCTGCCCTGATGAGAAGCTATCTGATGCCAAAGAAGATAGAGAAACAGCCATAACCACCTAAAGATGTCCTAAGACCAAAAGATAACCAGCCAGCAGAGAAGAGAAAATTATGGTAATAATTTCTTCAAATATTAAATCTTCAGCTAAACTCAAATCTAAAATGCTAGCTAATTTTAAAGTAATGGCCATAATAATTGTAAAAATAATGTAATTAAACTTGTTCTAAATGTAATTTTATTTTCCTTAATTTCACTCAAAATCTTGCCTGAATTATTTCCTCCATTTGCCCGAATTATTTCCTCCATTTTCCTGAATTATTTCCTAAGTTTTTCTAAATTATTTCCAAAGTTTTTCTAAATTTATTTTTTGAGTGGTCCCAAATTTAATTTGTTTCCCTACCTACTTTTTTGAGTTGCATATTAATTTCATAAAAACATTTAATCTATTAAGTCAAATATCTTATGTCTTGGTTTACTTATGTATGATTGATTTAGTTTTGCATAATTAATTTAATTATTTAAAATCATTTATATTCAATGTTTAATAACTTTTGTTAAATAATCTATTTTAGAGTAATAATCCAAATTCTCAGTTGTTATATATATATATATATATATATAGTTTATGTTAACAATAATAATTGCTTTCATTAATTATAAACAACTCCTAACTTTTAAACTAAATCATTCAAATACCAAATAGCGTTACAGAAAATTTTTTTAAAATATGCTAAAGTTAAGTTTCAGGTTTCACTTGCATGAAATCTTATATATATATATATATATATATATATATATATATATATATATATATATAGATTTCATGTTATATATATATATATATATATAAAACAAACTAACCAAAGGATATATATATAAATATATATTGCATTTCCTAAAAATATGTTTAATCTTATTAAAGTTTCCTTATTTTATTGTTTGTGCTATGTGTATCCAAAACCGGGTTTTATTCGAAATTAAATGATTAGTGAGCAATAAATCTATATTCTCACCTATATATCTGTAATATTGCATAGATTAACACACAAACTAAAAACCTCATTTTGAAATGAATAAAATCTTTTGATTGAGAAATTATTACAAACTTATCAGATAGGTGTGTTTTTAAATATGAAATTTAAATGATATCTAGTTGAGATGATAAAATGCAGCATAAATCTATCATTTTATCTTGTAATTTCCCCTTACATGCTGTAGTCCTCCTTAACTAAATAAAAGCTTATATAGATAGTCTTATAACCTGGATTCATAAATTTTCTTTAATAATATAATTAAAAATACTACTATATAAACTGGTACTGAGTAGTTTCATGAAGGAAACTACAATTAGCATCTTATTTTTAGTATATGATTATGTTGTCAGTGGTGCATAAGTGTCCTTTAGAAATGCTATAGCGTAACTCACTTGTTGCTGTATTTCTTTACTGGATGTATGTGTTAGGGCTACACCAGTACATTTAGTTCAGGCAATTATATTCTTCAGATGGTGATTGGTATGCCCCAACCCATTCTGCATCTTTAATAATGAAGCATGAGACTTGCACAGAGTGTAAAACTCCCACTTAAAATAAATTTCTCGATCATCCAGACTAAAAGACCTCCTCTATCACAGCAATGAGTTAGGTTGAAGGGAACTGTTACTTGGTAAAAATCCCATGAAAAAGATACATATATGAGACACAGGGGCCCAGAGTTACATGTTTATATACACAAAGGTATCTGAATTCTGGCTGCCCATAGTCAGTTCATCCCATCTTTTATTATTAGTTCAGTGTTGATCTGAATTTGAATCCAGATTGATAGACAAATTATCTATATAGAGAATACATTAGTTATTCATACTTATTTTAATTACTATGTTCTTTATATTTCATTATTATCACTTCCACTAATAATTAAAGCAGATGTATACTCAATTAAATAGCATAAACTAGGCATAGATAACCAGGAGCAGAGTCACTTAGTTGTAAAATAATATTAAAGCTCATGAAAATGTAAATCTAAATGTATTATGATTTCATCATCTGTGAGTGATAGATTAATATATATATAGCTAAATAAACTAATTTGTAACTTAGAAGTCATAATAACCTGTGTGTGATTTAATGCTATATATAAACCGGAAATGCATACTTTGTAATTTGAATTGTAACCTAAAGTTCATAATCACCTGTGAGTGATTTTATCTATATGCTATATATGTAAACCAAACCATGTAAAACTCAGTCATGTAAAATTATATCTAAAACCATCACTTGCATGTGAATCCAATTTTAATGTAAACATCCTTTAACTGCCTGCATGTGAGTACCACAATTTAACCATTATAATTTTGTTTATTTATCATTTCAAAACTTAACTTTTATTAAATTGAATTTAAACTTAAATTGGATGTACGTCTTAATCTTGCTCATGGACTCAATATTATTTCTTAGTTTAATAATTATTTATGATTAGTTATTGATATTTAGTTTATTGTTTAATTCATAAAAATATTGCCACACGATAACTATATGTGTATACTTGCTAAAATGCCATAATACCACAGTCTTTTGTTCTACTGCCAGCATGTGAAGAAGAGAAATACTGCTGTGGCCTCACCTGTGTCATCCACAAGGTAGTAAATCTCTGAGCAATGGTAGAGGAACTATGGTTAGGCCAGAGTCGTGGCTTCCACCACAGTAAAACTGGTCGTCCTTAGGATATATATATATATATATATATATATATATATATATATATATATATATAGAAACACATACTTTAGAATCATCATCTTTAAATCCTCTCATTTGGTTTAGATACATAGTTGACAGTTTTGTCATATTGCAACATGGAAAAAAATAAATTAGATGATTTTTCTTACATTTGAATAATATGCATCCTCATATTAAATTTACATTGGAGACTGAGTCTAATGGAAAACTCCCTTTTCTTGATGTTCTAGTCACCAGGTTACCAAAGAGTTTAGCTTTTTCAATTTACAGAAAGAATACACACACAAACAGCTATTTACATTTACATTCTTGTCATCATCTAACTCAGATAGCTTTCATAACCAAAACTCTTTTAAATAGAACAATTAACTTTTCAGATAAGTCACATCTGAAAGCAGAGAATAATTAATTTAATACATTTTTGAGAAAAACAATTAGTATCTCTCCTGATATAAATAGCTGCTTTGAAATTATTCTAAATGATAACAACAGATCACTATGTGCTCATTGTTATCTATATTTAATTACTTAATATGTATTAGTCTGTATTTAAGTTTTGTGAATTGTTATTATATCTGTTAGTTAGATAATGCACAGGCATATTTGCAAATAGTCTTTTATTTTTTTATGTATTGAGAAAATTTAGGACATTTATGAAAAGTTACTCAATCATCACCATTTTTCATTTTAATTATTTATGCGGGAGGAGGAAAGGTATATCTGTTAGTTAGACACCAATTTCTGTTTTTGTTTATGCATTTTACTTATTTTTGATCGAATTCTTGATGCATAGCATTTTTTTTTGCTTTTTTTTCAATTTGCATTTTGTACTACTTTGTAATCTGATTGCAGATGCATATTTGCAAATGTTGAAAGCTAAATATTGATAAAATTCTGTTTTTGTAATTCCCTTTATTAATGAAGTACCATTAATGAAGCTTTATTATTATTTTTTTGACATTTACCATTAAAGTTTTTCTGTTTTTGGTGTAATTCGAATTTCATACTGTTTTCTTTTTTTTTTTTTTTAATTTGTATTTTAGAATATTTTGTTCGATTTATTTTGCCTTAGGCATTTTACTTTATCTATTTCAACAAATAATTCTTTATTCTGGAAGGTGGGGTGTAATGTTTGATGTATTTTCACCAATTTCTGTTTTTGTAATTCAAATTTGATAGCGTTTTTTTTTTTTTTTTAATTTGTATTTTTGAAGGATTTATCCAATTTATTTTGTCTTAGGCAGTTTAATTTGTTGATTTAAGCCACTTTTGAATAGTTATCACTTACAGGCTTCTGGGTGGTTGATGATGGTACTGAAATATTGCCTAGTGGCCACATCACATGGTCAGAAACACTGCCTTTTTTTTCTTTTAATTAGAATATATCATGGTATTATATTAACTACCCATACATAACATGCAATATTAAACATAAAAACAATAAATTGATTCTTTTAAATGAAAACAAATGCATCATTCAAAAATATTTGACTTTAAAATAAAATATATCTTCTTTGTATATACGTTCCAAACAATATTAATAAATTAGTCAATAATTCTAAGGATGCCATACCTGTCAAGCAGAAAAGTAATGTCATATATCAAATTTTTTGTGATTGTGAGCTATCATATATAGGTAAATCTAGATGCAGTATTGAGAAAAGATTGAGGGAGCATGAATTGTTATATAAGTGTGTAAAAAGTAAAAATAATGGTGATTTAATGTCTTCTTCAGTTTTCTTTGATCATGAAAAAACATGTAAATATAAATTTAAATTTGATTTTGAAAATGTGAAAATTCTTCATGAAGAGAGAAACCACAGTAAAAGAAAAACTAAAGAAGCAATTTTTATAAACAGGAATAAAATGCATTTAATAAATCAACAAGCTGCTACATTAAAATACAAGATTCCTGGGATTTGAATTGATGACATTTGCTTCCACTTTTTTTTTAAATTTAATAGCAGTTGAGGCAGGTTTAAAAAATTAACCAAAAGTACTTCTGTGGATTTAAGGATTGTTTGTAATAGTTTGTAAACTGTTAAATTTATTATTTCAATTATATAAAATAATAAATTTAACGGTTTAGAAACTATTACAAACAATCCTTAAATCCAAAGAAGTACTTTCGGTTAATTTCTTAAACCTGCCTCAACTGCTATTAAATTAAAAAAAAAGTGGAAGCAAACATCATCAATTCAAACCCCAGGTTGTGTGTATATATATATATATATATATATATATATATATATATATATATATATATATATATATATATATGTGTGTGTGTGTGTGTGTGTTTGTGGTGACACATATATAACTGTGTTGATATCTTTATATATGCACTCATAGAGGGTTTAAATCTGGTACAGATGGCGCTATGGTGAAAAATAAGTGAAACATATATGAGAGTAGGGATATACTATTTTGTATTCCCAGAATTACAACAATAAAACAATAGAATTTTTTTACTTACAATTAAAATTGTATACAATTATGAATTGTTAATCAATGTTGATAAACTAAAAACTCAAATTCACCCTGCCTGGCGAATCCTCTTTTTTTGGATATCTTTTAGTCTGCCTCACCACTATAGTTATCATAAGATCATAAATAAAACTTTAAAATACACTAAATGATTAATATATATATAAAAAAATACATACAGTACAATTTTAATATTTTTGATGGATATCTGTTATTACTGTTAGTACTGTATAAATATGGTTAGGGAGTAGACAGATCCCCTAATGATCTTAGATCATCCTGTTTAAAAGGGATCTGGGAATATGTTTTTGAATAGTTTAAAATTGTAGAAGTCATCAATCCTGCTTCTCTATACTCACCATGTTCATAGCTCTGATGAACCAGGAATGGTATCTAACAGAAATGAAAATACTTGTTATAGTCTCTGATGCAATTGTTCGTGTGTTTCAGAGTTCAAAGCTATGACTGGATTACTTCTCCTGGAGACTTATATATCTTTTCTTTTTTTTTCTCTTTTTAACTGTCTGCTGTATTTTAACTTCTGCATTATCTAAATCAACTCCCCCTTTGAAGGCTAGTTGCTTTCAATGAGCCTTTTCTTCCAATTTCATCTCTGATCCTTACTTTTTCCACTTACATCTTTCTTCTAGTTTTTCGTCATTCAAGGAGTTTTTTTTTTTTTTTTCTTTTGTTTCTCTAAAATATAAGTTCATCATAAGACAAAAATAAATTTACATTTTTACCAGCATATTAATCATTTACACAATGCAGGCTGGACATTCTCCAAATATGACTATAACTGTGAATGTTGTCAGACATGGAATTACTTTCCAGGTATCAGCTTTTCATTCTTTTCTCTGATAAATGAAGAGTATCATCAACTTGCCTTCTCCCCTCCATTTAAAGACTTCCTGCATGAGTAGTAATATAGTATGTTTGACAGCTTTTCGTCCAATTCTGATCCCTATTATCATGTTCAAGGATAACATTTACAACTTTCTTTTTTAAAAGCAAATAATAATATCTTCTCTAGATATTTATCCCTTCTCAGTCCATTATCTATCTGATATGTAGATTTATTTTTGTTAAATATTTCCCAGGGTGTTTTTTTTTTTATATAATAATCATTTTATGTTTTTATTTCACTCTTAAATGAGGATATCCCATCTATGTTGAGAGATGGCTATTGTTTTATACACATATAAACATGAACTTCATTGGACAAATACATATATCTCATGCAGTGTAATTTCTTTTTAAACCATAAGATATTACAATTAAAATTATTAATTTTTACTCATTTCATTATAAAAGGTTTTATTCAAACTTGCTCTACCGTGTATTGCTTCTTCCTTTATATATATATATATATATATATATATAAAGCAATAAACATAGAAGTTATATATATATATATATATATATATATATAACTTCTATGTTTATTTTTTTCTACAAGGCTATGAATATTGGAGTAAAAAAACTTTGAAAGTGCTAAGCCTAAATTAATTGTTATATGGAATAGTTTCATCTTCAATGTAGTAGCAGATTATTAATGATTTTAGTTCAAGGTATTTATTTTTTTTTTAAAAAAACATACTTAGCTTTATTTGAAGTAAATTTAGCTTTCTTTACCTTAGTTGATAATTTAAGCATATATATTTGTTTGGATTACTCTGATGCAGAAATGATCCAGATAGTTTATCTGTTAACTCCAGCTTGAATTCAGTCTTTATAATGTTTCCTTTCAGTGAGGACATTCCATGAGCAGACATAATTCTTTGATCCTGCATTTTATTTATATCTTTTTTTGTAGAAATGATTTCAATAGATTCTAGAGAACTATCAATTGTCAAATTTTGACCTGTAATAGAGATGATTAAATAGCTATTCATTTTGATGAAAACATTATCTTATTTTTTAAATTATTCATCGTTGAAGTTTATTATATTACCTGTTAAAAAACTACAATATTTAAAGAGGTTTTAGTCTAACATTTTCAAAATAAATATCAAAAACTAAACTACTTCTTCCACCATCTGTCACGACTTTAATTCAATTACTCCTCTAATTTTAATGAAATTTTGTCTGCCTATTTTTATTGGAAAATTTTATTACCCCTCCCCCTTTCTGCTTCCAAACATTTATTTTAGCTACGAATGTTTGGTTGTTCTTAAAATCAATTTTTGTTTTTTGAAAAAAATAAGATTTTTTTTTTTCAAAAATTGGATTGAATACAGTTTAGTTTCTTGGTTTAGATCAGTATTTTTGTAAAATAAATATTATTTATTTACTCTTAAATACCATTTAAAATTTAGCTAGAAACAGCAATAATTGATTTTATTTATAAAAGAAAATGTGCACAGATAAATAATTACCTATTTATGTAACACATATTTGTTTACAAGATAAAGTTTGAACTTCACTGTATTCTTAAATAATATCAACTGTTTACCCATTTGTAGCTATATAATGACTTTATAGATTGTTATCTATCTCTTATATATATTTGTTAATTATTTTACACAGCAAACCCTCTGATAACTAAAATGACAATTACTTTGAGTCCACTAGAGGGAGCCTAGAACTACAGTTTTCACTGTTTCAGGCTCCATGTTTTGTTCATCAAAGACATAGTCCATTGTTGGATTCATAGAAGAAAAGTTTACCAAAATGTAAGTGAATATCTGTTTTATTGCTTTTTCATTTTTAGAAGTAGTTTTGGAACAGTTTTCATTCAATGATAATTGAAATTATCTATCATTCTGTTTTATGCAAACGGATGCCATTAGAAATAGACAAAAGCTAGCTTAAATAAAAATTGGAATCATTAAAATATTATAAACCTTTTAAAAATAATTTTAAAGAAAGCTAATAATTTCAAAAATAATACACACTAGAAATCCTAATTTTATTGGTGGAATAAACAGGAAATTCATTTGGTCATCAAATCTTGTATAAAATGTGGAATATAATGTTAACAATAATAGTTTTAGGAATTTTATCTTTGCATCAGATTTTAGCAATGTAAACAAGTTTTAAATGTTAATTCAATCTTAATTTTAGAATTGAACATTATAGAAAATAACCTAAGCTATCTCCCTACACAAAGTCAGGTTTTTCCAATGATCAGAATAGAAGTTATTACCCCTCCCCCTTTCCGGTGGATTGGGGCCAGGGGAAAAAAATTCAAATCAACACAGAATTACAATGAAGTGATTACTGAGCTAAAAAATATTGATCTAAAGACAAAAATGAGTACAATTGATGTTTTAGACCTAAACAGAGACATTGAAACTGCAAATTAATAATACTCTTTTAAGCAATAATTATTGAGAATTTCCCAAAGATTAACAACAAACTTTCAAATTATACTTGAATCTTTGATTACTAATCAAGACCTAAAATAAGTATCAACAAATAAAAATCACAGGGAACCATGAAGGACTTTGGTTGGTGGGTTGGGCAGCTACTGTGAACATTTGCAGACACAGAAGTTTGATAATGATTAGGGGTGGGTGTTCAGCTTCATTTATCTCAGTGTAAAATGATATGGACAAATGATTTGTTCTCATGGTGTGCAAGTAAATTCAGCTTGATTTCAAGACTACATGAATTAAATGTTGTATTGGTGGGTGTGAGTTAGCTCTTCTTTTCTTGTGTGGTGATAGTGGTCATGAGGGACTTGGTTTATTGGGGGGGTCAACGATCATTGCCTAGCCTGGGAATACCTGCCAGGAGGGCTTAAAGTCACTACCTTCACATGGACTTCACCGTGAAAGGCTACTGCACACCTTGATGAATTATTTGATAGGTCAGTGTTGATTTGCACTCACTATTATTAGGTTTCATTTGTTAGCTTTAAATTTAGTGCATTTGTAAGGTGGATGGTCTGCTTTGGGCCACCACCAATTTTTGTAACATTGATGGAGTTTTGATGTAATATTTTGTGGGCATGGACCTGCACTCCTCTTTTCTTCCTCGGGGCAGCTGGTGGCAGTCATTAGGTGTCTGGTTCATGGTGCAAACTGTTGACAATTTTACCGCTACCCAGAAAACCTGCTGAGAGGGTACATGGTCAAAGACTCAGTGCTATTTCTGCTCTGGTTGGCTGCTTTGCCCCTGATAGATTGGTTTTGGGTAGGGTCAATCTGGCTTATTACTTATTACTTTTTAGTTTTTACCAAGTTGGCTTTTCAATATTGGGCAGGTAGACTGCTTGTGTTCTCTGCCCATTTGAACTGCTAATTGGGAGACAGAGGTATCTGGAAAGTTTTTGACATGGCTCGGCTATATATTGAGAGTTTATTGCTAGGTGAACTTAGGCTTTGAACCTCACTGCCTGTTATGATGGGTGGCACAATGCTGGATTTCACTACCTATTCAGCTGAAGCATTTGGGTCTTCACTTCAGGGCCTGAGGGGTGGGATCATTTGGTCATGGTTAACTTTTTGACAGCCGGGCCATGTTGATCCACATACAGATACATATTAATCACATTACAGCAATTTTTATGGATGTAATTATTTTTGAACATATGTACATTTTACCTTGTTACATTGAACACTGTGTAATCATCAATGGGTAAGTGTACCTGAAAATTTTTGTAATTTTTTATTAATAAAGATTACTTTTAAGCGTAACATAAAATAACAATTACTTTTTCCAGCTTAATAAATACCTATCTATTTGATTTAATAAAATTTAAAATTATACAACACAAAATTTTATTCTCAGTTTTATTTTAGGATAGGGGTACTCATAAAAAAGGGCACAACATATATATATACATATATATATATATTGTAATGGCATGTGTGCCTAAGTTAACATTACGTCATGATGATGATGATCTTTTCATTGAGGTCTGTTTTCTGAGAGATTTATATTATTGGCTATTCTGTTTCTATTGTTTTTTTCTCTTTATATGACCTTTAATTATACATTTTGAGATTTCCAAGGGCTAGTTTACTTTTACTAATTGAAAATAATCATTTCCATTTTACACAATAACATTAATTAAATTATATACATTCTTAAAGATATATTTTTATCTTTAAATCTTTTAAGTTGTTTTTTCTGAAAATTTAGTTTAAAAATACTTTTTTTTATTTAATAAAGTTTTCTGTTAATAATTTTTCATCTGTTCAATTATATATATATATATATATATATATATATATATATATATGAGTTTACATAATTTTTAAATTTAAAATTTTTAAATCTTAAAAAAAGTTTTTATTTGTGAACTTTTATTTTTAATGTCTAATTTTTTTTTAAATAATTATGTAATGGCATGTGTGTCCATTACAATATATATATATATATGTGTGTGTGTATGTTTGTTTGTTTTAATATATTTTAGAAAAAATTCTAAGATTGCTAATTATTTGCAAAATAGTATATGTAAATAATCTTTCTTGTATTTCTCTCAAAGAGATCATATATTTTAGTAAATTAACAAAATTGTTAAGAAATAAATTAATAATTAAAGTCTATATAAGTGTATGTGGATAAAGGTTTCTTAATATAGCATTTACTTCTTCCATGTGTTATATCATAGTTTGTGATTTAAGTCTCATTGGCATTCATATATTTGTGTATATAAAACCAGTTTATATATTATCATCAGATAAATGGCCATTTACAACCTTCAAATTATTGAGTTGTTGTTCAGTAAATTGGTATCTAGTTATTTATAGCTATAAGACAACAGAAAAATAAAACAAGAAACTTATCACAAGTCTGATGAATACAGTCCTCTCGTACTTTCTTTCTTTGTAAAGAAATAATAGAGAGACTTTAGCTTTAGATGGAGTTGTTTAAAAACAATATTTCTTATTTACATTTAGTTGAGAGTAATGTTGGAAATTAAATCTTTCCGTGTTTAGAAATAAAATAAATGCAATATAATTAACAATATTTAAAATTACCTATGATTTTAAATTATATAATAGTATTAATTCAATTAGTTAATACAATAACGTAACTTAAATAACTTTCTTGTCCAACTATTCACATTTTCATTAAGAATTTCTACAAAAAAAAAAAAAAAAAATACATCTTGGATATTATAAGACATAATTTTATTTTTTATATACTTCTATAAATTAATTATTTGATGATTTATTTTTTCATTTTTAATTTAATGTTTTCTTTTAGTAATTAGAAGTAAATCACATTTTATAGCTCTTTTATATATATATTAATTTATTAAGCACAAGCAGATGATATAATAATAGCGTGAAAAGCTGAAACTTTTGACAGATGCGATGCTTAACTATTGTGCGATATTTGTAGAATGTAAATTGGTATTTATTAGTTTAATATATATAAATTACATTTTCTATCTAAAAAAGATAATGTTAAAAATATAATAATGTCAAAGCTATTATATTTCTGAACAACATCGGTGCTGACATTATCATCATCATTATAATTGCCAGTTAAAGTTTATAGAATGTTGCAGTTTTTCAATTTACAGATTAAGACTACATAATTCCTATTTCAATTTTCATGATCAACACTTGTCTATATTCTAAATAATTTGTCCAAAATTGAATCTTTTCATATTTATCTCTGATTTTTCCAATTGATTTATATTTATTTGCTTACTGATTTTTTTGTTAATATAGGTTGTAATAAATTTATACCCTTCTCTGACTTTTAAAAGATGTTATAAAAAATTTTGGTTTATATAAAGCGATTTCAATTTGGAGTTCTTTAAATTCCTCTGCAGATTGTGATATTGAATTATTTTATACCATACACAAGACACATATGCTTTATCAATGATTTTCTTCTTGGTTTTCTGCATCATTTTATATTAAAAGAAAATAATGTCATCATAGACACTATGTTAATGCAGAAAATTTAATGTTTTATATAATTTATTAACTATAGAAAAGTAGCTAGGTTAATTCAGAAAATTTAATTATCATATATACAAATAATATTTCACTTGGTCTATCAGTTAAACTTAAAGGCTTTTATTTTTTTGTTAAAGATTCTGACATCACTAAAATCAATAATCAATTTGATCATCATTTTGTGTGATGAGGACATTCAATTATTTTTTTTTCAATTATTTGAAAACTACCATGTCTAGTAACCTGATTTTACATTGTCTGTTGTTTGCCTAATAAAAATATTTTTGTGATGAATTAAGCAATGACAACATTATACCCACTTTTAATTATGCAAAATTAATGATTTAGGATATTCATAATCAACCTGCAGCTGTGGATCTTATGCAGCCTGCCAAGCTTTTTAATTATGTAATTATAAATGGGATAACTTCACACCTTATATATCCATAGGTTGCCTTGAGAACAGTTTGATATTGTTTATTGTTATCTATATTGAGTTTGGCAAATTGTTGACTGGTTTATAATGATTAGATAGATAGATAGATAGATAGATAAATAGATAGATAGATAGATAGATAGATAGATAGATAGATAGATAGATAGATAGATAGATAGATAGATAGATAGATAGATAGATAGATAGATAGATAGATAGATAGATAGATAGATAGATAGATAGATAGATAGATAGATAGATAGATAGATAGATGGATGGATGGATGGATGGATGGATGGATGGATGGACGGACGGACGGATGGACGGACAGACAGACAGACAGATAGATAGATAGATAGGCAGGCAGGCAGGCTGGCAGACAGACAGATAGAAAGAAAAACAGACAGACAGACAGACAGATAGATAGATAGATAGATAGATAGATAGATAGATAGATAGATAGATAGATAGATAGATAGATAGATAGATAGAGAGATAGATAGATAGATAGATAGATAGACAGACAGACGGACAGACAGACAGACAGACAGATAGATAGATAGATATTTTTTCTGTATATTGTTTTGCTACATGTAGTTTTTAAAATTTGCTTGCTTCATGTACCAAAATTGATTATTCACAAACTGGATGTGTAGAATATTATTTGAATTCCCTTTTACTATATTCTTAATTGTTTCACTAAAAACCATATTTTTTTACCACTTTTTAAAACTTTCTAATAATTAACTTATTTTTCAAAAAGATTTGTTGTAATTACAGAAGTATTTTAGTTTCTCATACAAATTTATTAATATTTCAAATGTGTGTTTATAATGGGATCACCATTTATATAAATAAAATCTTATCTCCTAACAATATAATACGTTTTGGCTGATATATCAATTAAATATAATCCTTTTACATTATTTGGTCACATTGTTCATTCTGTTGAAGATTACTCTTGATTAAATGTTATTGTTTTTTTTTTTTTTTACTTTTATTTGTCCAATGTCATTCAAAATGTGAGCAATATTATATTTTTATAAAAGAAACAAGTTAGATTTCTTATATAAATTGATTTTAAAAATTTGAAAATTTATTATTTAAAAATAAATGACTTGCAAAATGTACAAGTCTTATTCATTTTATTGCAATTTAAACATATCTTGGAGGAGAATGTTAGCTCCATTACTTTTTAATATTCGTCCTGATGAGTTAAGAGAAAAATTTTAGAATCAACTTTTATGTTAAGCAGATGCTCGTAACGTTTTTAAAGTATTAGTTTAACCATTGATTACAATCTATTACAAAATATTGTAAATTTTGTAAAATGGTATAGAAATAAAAAAAATAAAATGTGCAACTGTTTATCATTCCCCCAAAAATTATAATTTTTAAATGTTCCTTATAATATTAATGATTATAAAATAAATTATGTGTTCAAAATGATCTAGCAATTTTTTTGTGAACAATTGGTGTTTTTATTATCACATTAAATATATGGTCAAACAAGGTTACAATATTATGGGCTATATTTTTATGTGTGACACTCAATTTGTATTTGAAATATAATTCATTTGAAATCCATTCTCTAACAGAGATATTTGTAGCATTCGAGCGGTCTATGATATATTGTGTACATATATTAATTTAAATAATAATTATCCTATATGGCTGAATGTAAAATTAGAGTTGTAAATTTTTTTGAAGGTGTCTAATGATGGTATACGAAACAGTAAGATTCACATTTGAATCTTAAGTTTCACCTTTTCTATCATCTCTCGTGCACCACTCTATCCTACCCAAATTTAAACTTTTTTGGTATCGAATTGTGTGTGTAGCAATATTAAAAAGGTATCAATATATGTAAAATCCACCATAAACACACACACATTTCGATAACAAATTTAAAAGCAATAAATAAAAATAAATGATATAGTTTGTATTTCTCTTTAAGTTATATAATATATATATATATATATATGCTCTGCGCACAGGTAATGAAGCTATTAATAAATTCTCAAAATTTTTATTGCCAAGCACTTTTGGGACAGTCTACAGTCCCATATTCATGGCAAGTTATTCTGTTAATAACTGTAACACTATGTAAATTTTATGCAAACTTATGTGCAGATGTTACATGGACCATTTACGAGATAGGGAATAGCAGGCCTCTCTTCTGTTGATTGTACAGTAACATATTATGGAGAGACCAAAACTAACAATGCCACCAGAGTAGCTCAACACTTATACCTTTACAATAAAAACAAAACAAAGTATGAAGGTAATTTGATTTTTGTCGAACACGAGAGAAACTCTGGACATGCTTTTCTACCTACCACAGCCAGTGTCATTTGCTCTGAAACAAATGACACCAAACATAAAGTGAGGGAAGCTTACTTCATTGCAACTGACCCATTGGCAATCAACAGAAGAGAGGCCTGCTATTCCCTATCTCCTAAATGGTCCATGTAACATCTGCACATAAGTTTGCATAAAATTTGCATAGTTTTACAGTTATTAACAGAATAATCACCATGAATATGGGACTGTAGACTGTCCCAAAAGCACTTGGCAGTAAAAATTTTGAGAATTTATTAATAGCTTCATTACCTGTGCACAGAGCATATATATGTATATATATATTAATTTATTTAAGCATTAATGAAGTAAAATCTTAACTGTTATATAAAATATATAATTTTAACAATTTATTTTTAAATTATAAAGTTTGTTATTTATTGCTGTGTTTAAATTTCATATTTAATAATAATTTTAGAAATCTGATTATAAGTTAAGTAAAAGCAAAAATAATTATATATTCCCTTTTGTCTTTGAAATTTTAAAAGTAACGGTCAGTGAGAGATAATAGATTAATTAAAAAGAAAAATTCCTGAAATATTTAATTACAAAATGTAAATGTAAAAATAAACTTGAACAATAGAAATGCAGTTTTCTATATAAATTAAACTTACAAGAATGTATTGATGATTGGTGGATAGATGGCGCCTATTGGTATCAGTCTATGCTCTTCGTTTAGTATTAAAATTCTAAATATTAACACAGTTATCAGAAAATATTATAATCGGAGTGGTGGTACCCCAAAGGTAAGTCTTTTTTACCTGTTTATTTGAATAAACAACAAAATGAGCCGTGTATACGTCTTCCTAGAATAGGGAAAACTCAGGTCTAGTCCGATCACAAGATCGCATAGTGATTTAAACGTCAGGCAACGTTTAACTAACGTTAGCACAAGCCTTCAGTTAGGGCAAGCTTCAGGCCCTTACAATAATTATAAATCAAAAAATATAGAGCAGGGTGATTTCAACATACAAAAAAAAAACTGCTAAAAATGTCCAAAAGAAAACAGAAGTTAAATTAGATCGCAAGCAAAAATCCATTAAAACCACAAGTTCGCAACAAACGGCTGTAGTGACCGACATGATTTGAAATTTCAAAAAAGTGGGGAAGAACCCTGCTTCTCTTAAAAACCGAAACATAATGGATTCTACTAACACAAACATTAATCTTAAGACTGAAAATCAAGTTAATAACTGTAATAACACTCAGTTTCAAATTGAAAATAACATACCAGAATACGGTGTGATAGATTTCCCAATTTTAAAAAAAAACACAGGTGGCGCTTCACCTAAAGCCACCGATACCCACCATAACAGCTCTTCTCACGATCAAGAAACAGACTTGATCACATTGTTGGAAGTCCAAAATAGAGATTTAGATAGGACAACACATTCCATGCAATACGATAACACTTTCATGACTTCGCACCAAAATTCTAATGAAATCTCAGATTCTGATTCCGATAGCTATAACAAAAAAAAAAACACGCAGCAATTCGCAAAAGCAAACATATTCGCTAGAAACTAATGATGAACTAAACCTTCACAGTTCAGATTCTCCCACGTTTAAAGCCTTTTCAAATGCAAATAACACACAGATTATCAACAAAGAAGTAACTACAATTACACAGCATCAAATTCAAAATAAAGTCAGAAATTCCAATATCTTTAACAACCGAAGTTATGCAGCTACTCTGGATTATAACAATGCCAATACACAGGGGCCTAGAGCAGACACTCAATCTTTGCAAGTCTCCATCTTAGAATTTGTTGAGGATGAATGCCCTTCTCCTATTAGTGATAAAATGAATCTGCAACAGACTCAACACAGTAAAACACAAATGCTAAATAATTACCAATCTATTAGTCAGGAATTTAATGCCAGAATTCCCTCACTGCTTTTCAACTCATTCTTGAATTATCATAATGAGAATACACTAATTCTCACTACCACAAACAACAATTGTAATCTGTTCACCTTTCCAACAGACGATTTTTTTGAGCTGATGAAGAATCTAAAATGAGGGGGTGCATTAAAACGAATATACCACCATCCAAATAAAAGATATTTTATAGTTGAGTTCAACAATATTATCCAAAAAGAGCTGTTTAAATGACAACAACTCTTCATAAACCAGTGCTATCTGATCAAAATAGACATGAATAGGCCCAGAATTGCTTATGGTCTTGTACGTAACTGTTATGTTAATTTCTCTCAAGCTGTCCTTCAAAAACTGATGGCCAAACATGGAGAAATCACAAGCTTCAAATATTTGACAGAAACGAGATCCGATCTTGAACTTCCATCAAATAGTGCGGCCTTCACACTTAGATTGAACTCGGGATATACTCTACTGGATATTCCAGTAAAACTCAAGGAAAAAAAGTGTCCACTCTACATATCTATCAATGGGGTGCAGCCTCAATGTTTTCATTGTGGTGACCTCTCACACCTCATCAAACTCTGTCCTATGAAAATTTGTGACCTGTGAAAAACAAGGAAAACCAAATATTACAAATGTAATACAATGACTCACGATCATCCTTCCTCCCTGCAACTTCTCACCACCCACTCTACAGTGCAGACTAATCAACAAGCACACAAAACACTCACGGAAACAACAGGTGAACAAACAAGGAATTGACACTGAAAGCAAGATCCTTAGGGATGAAGCTGCCCTGCCATACATAGATCACAAGCACCCTCTCCTCATCATATGAAGCATGATGTTATCAACCACACTAAGCCAAATCTGGTTCACCAGTGACAAAGTTTAACAAAAAAAGAACTTGCAACCACAACATACCCGACCCTGCAAATGAGGCATAAAGATCACGCTCCAACTAAAAAAAAGGAAAACTCAAGACTCTTCTAGCTCCCAGCATGATGAACTAACTAATTCGACTGCTGATTTGGATATGGAGCCAAGCATTGCAGAACTCAACACTAACAGAGGACCGACCAATAGAAGGAAAAAGAAAATAAAAGAACCAAACATTGGGAATCACTAGTTACACAAGACATCACTTCTCTGCAAGACACACCTTTCAATAGCAGATATATTGAGGTGACACTCAACCCAAAACAATCCATAGTATCCCAAATTCCAATACCAGAGCATTCAACAAATAAGGCTCATGATACAGAAATGCAAGTTCAAGATTCCATGAACATGGAAGAACAACTAGTATTAAGTGAAGAACCCCATATGGGTGAATAGCCACTTCTCTCAGTCAAAGCCCATTAAAACATAAATCATGCAACTTAAAATTGCAGGCATTAACGTAAGAGGACTCAACTCTCTCAACCGCATTCTTGCTATTAAAAAATAGCTTGACAAAATGAACATCCATATTGTGTGCTTTTCAGAGACCAAGCTTCACTATCAGTCAGACCCCAGAATCTCACAAATGATGCAACACTATGGCTACTTTCAGTACTCTTCTTCCAACTCTGCATCATCAGGAGTCACATTCCTCATTAGCAAAAACCTTCCATATAACAAACTCAGAACTCTACATTTAGACAAAGAATTACTAGTATTAAACCTAACATTTGGGAATTATTCCCTCAACATAATTTACTCATACTTTAGAAATTCCCTGAACTCGCCACATCCTGCAATCAACAGAATTAATGCCCTTTTTTCATCTAACACATCTCCAGCTATCTTCTTTGGTGACTTCAATATGAGTTACCAAAACTTCAATTCGATCTTTCTTCACCTACTCAACAGAGTCTTTTTGTGTGGAGGGGGTTTTTTCCCTCCCGATGCCTTCTCCTTCTACATGTTGCACAGAAGATCTCTGATTGACCTGCTTTTCTATATATATAAGTTTGATTTTGATAAAAATAATGAGAAAAATAAATGAAGTGAAAGAATGTGGGTCGAACGAATGAAGAGACAGTAGGCATAATAATAAATTTAGAGAAAGCAGGGATGTATGTGCAATTTAAGAAGGAACGAAAATACTCGGATCTAGTGAAATGTTATATATATATATATATCAAAGAAAAAGTGATCAGTCAACAAGTGAGAAAGCAGTAGCATTAAATATTTTATTAAAGTACTATTATATATATCAAAGACAGCAGTGGCTTTATATACGCGTTAGCAGTAGTTTATTATAATATATATGTTAAGCACATCAATATAAAAATATAGAGATAGGGTAATGTGGAGTAGGTGAGGGCAGTGAAAAGGTGTGATAGGACCAATATACCAGAGGGGAATAGTCTAATGCTTAATAATAAATAAAATAAATAATAATAAGAAAATGGAAGCAGAAAATGACAGTATAGAGCAAGTAAATTTATATAAAGCTTTTGGAGAATCAATGAACTTTAATCTAAAATTCCTTGAAATACTTAGACAGAATAGGAAAGAAATGAGGAAAATATATTTGGAAAAAGTGAGAAAAAAAGATAAAAAATCAAAAAAGAGACAGGAAGAAGAAAGAATAAAGGATGGGGACTATCAGGAAATTCAAAAATTTGCCTTGAGAGAGTTAGGAATGAAGCAAAGAATATAAAATAATCCAAGTCAATAAAGAGGGGGAAGATATAAAGTCAATGAAAGTTGGACCTCAAAACTATTTAGTAAAGATTATTTAAGATAAAAATCTTTAGAGGAGAGATAGGAGAAAATCCTCAAACCCACTTAGAAAGCTTACAAAGTTTTTTTTCAATTGCACAAGGCAGGAACAGGTGAACAGATAGCCATTTCCAGTTACTATTTACAGGGCTCTGCCAAAGACTGGTGGGATATGATGAAATGGTAACCCAAAACTATAGAGAAGTACACAAATGCATTAATGGAACATTATTTGAGTGATAAGCATCAAAGTGGTATCTACAATACACTATGTCATGAAAAATATGGGGTAATACCCAAAGAAACACATGCTCTGTTATTTCTCCACCAATCAAACCAATTTAAATCTATCATGACATTTGCATTGGCAGATACACATATCATTGGGATGATTCAACAAAATATGCCTTTAACTACCCAAAAGCTGATGATGGGAAGTTGTATCAAAGAAATCAGAGGTGGGAAAATTTCTTGCAGCTTTAGATGATAGCCATTGGCCTAAAATATTAGTAGATCATGAATGGAAGCAGGAGACCAGACAACAGCACTCAGCAAATACTAACAATCAGACTGAAAAAGGGAGAAACCAAATGGCAATTCAATCAAGCAGAACTTCAGTAACAGATTTCCAGTACCAGCATCTATCTACCTTGCCATCAGCTGAAAGCAGTGGAGAAGAATAACCTAACATCAGTCATCCAGGAAGAGTATCCCACTTGGGACTTCAGATTGGCCCATGCACAATTATTAATACTAGGATTGGGGCCTCAGTTGCACAAATTCTTCTTGACACAGACAGCCAGATTTCTTGTGCCTCTAGAGATTGGATAACAAATTATGAAAAACATGGACTCATACCCAGACTCCCTGCTCACCTGATCCAAATGAAGCTGGCTGATGGGAGGTGACCAAAACTAAAAATTATCAAGTCTGGTTGGAATTATCAATAGGAGAAGCCAATGCAGGATACACCTTCTTATTGATCAAAGGACAATTTCAGGATTCTTAACCCAACATGAATGTATCCTGGACTATAAAAAAGATACTAACTCTCCAGCAGAAGCAGATTAGTTTTGATACTAATAAACAAATCAAAGAAATCCAATTAAGATGTCTAGAGACTATTCCTGATGAGGATATCCAAGAGAAAATTATGGGATCATCGTTAAACAAGGTAGAGGACCGATTCCAGTTACAACAATTACTTATGAAAAATCTTAGGATATTTTCCCATGTCCCAGGTGAAATTAGTGGTTATGTCTATCGGATATGAATAAAAGAAGAGACACATATCCAGACCCACACATAACCCTATTCCATTTCAGTATCAGGAAAAGGGGAATTTCCAAATTAAGCAGATGATTGACTTGGGTGTAATTGAAAAGGGGTCATCACCCTTATCCAAGAGAAAATTATGGGATCATCGTTAAACAAGGTAGAGGACCGATTCCAGTTACAACAATTACTTATGAAAAATCATAGGATATTTTCCCATGTCCCAGGTGAAATTAGTGGTTATGTCTATCGGATACGAATAAAAGAAGAGACACATATCCAGACCCACACATAACCCTATTCCATTTCAGTATCAGGAAAAGGGGAATTTCCAAATTAAGCAGATGATTGACTTGGGTGTAATTGAAAAGGGGTCATCACCCTATAATAACCTGTTGGTAATGGTCAAAAAGAAAGATGGAACCATACGATTGTTTTTAGATGCTAGGACATTGAACAACATTACTATACCTGAATGAGACATCCCACAACCCATCCAAGAACCATTTATCAAGTTGACTGCTAAAAATATTTTTCTACCCTTGACATAACTGCCAGTTACTGGCAAATGGCTCTCCACCCCCATTACCGTGTTTCAATACAATAGAAAAACCCACATGTTTAAGAGGGTACCCTTTGGGCTGATAAATAATGGTGCTGGCCTCATGAGGTGTTTGGACCAAGGGTTGTCAGAAATGTTTTAAAAAAATTGGTATATTATGTAGATGATGTAGTAGTTGCATCAAAAAACATCACAGATCATCTGGAAGATTTAAAACAATTTTTCGATGAGTGCACCCAGAAAAAAATATAACTGTTAATTATTTTAAAAAAATTTTCACATTGAAGATTTTCTTTTTAGGCCATATTGTAAATGGTCAAGAAATTACAGCTCACCCTGACAAGGTTGCAGCCATTGAAAATTTTTCTAGACCAACAAACCAAAAACAAGTTCGATCATTTCTGGGTCTTTGCGATTACTACCACAAGTTTTACCTCCATTTTGCCAAAAATACATCATCCCTAGTAGAACTGATAAGACCCCACGACCGATGGAAAGGAACAAATACCCATGAAGAAGACTTCAGTTAGGTAAAGAGAAGGTTTTTAGAGACCAAGATGCTACACTACCCAGATTTTACCCACCACTTTTATTTGCAAACTGATATTAGTCAGAAAAGGATTGGGTGTGGTTCTATTTCAAGTCAACCAAGAAGACCAATATCAAATACTATATTTTGGCAGCCATACTCTGAAAGGAGCCAAAAAACTACACAGTGACAGAACAAGAGACACTAGCAATTGTGTGGTCATGTAATAAGTTCAAGCAGATGCTCCTGGGTTCAGAGGTGATTATCATTACTGAATACCAGTGTCTCAAATTTCTAAATAAAAGTTACCTGAACAATGACCTCCTCATCAGATGGGGTCTTTCACTTCAAAGATTTCATTATAAAGTCATTTATTGCACTGGGCTTGAAAATACAGTTGCCAATATATTAAGTCGACATCCTATAGAAGTGGAGCCACACAACCCCATAATAAGTGATCAGCCATTGGTTATTGCAGCAACAGTACTGGACCAGAAGATGGAACACAAAGTTAAGGAACATTCAACAACCTTTATAAAAAATCTTATCCAAATTGTACAGCAGCAAGGAAATCCATTACAAAGCTGTACAACACCTCGGGGAAAAAACCTATTCTGGATATGAAATGAGTTGCTGCAGCAGCAGGTTGTGAGAGATAAAATTTACTGAAAAATCTTGGTATTGCCTGACATCAGAAACCATCTCATCATGTATATCATGGCTTAGTGGGGCACTATGACCCAAGAAAAACAGAAGAAGCTGTAAGATGACAATTTCACTGGCCAAAACTATACGAAGATGTGACAAATACTCTCAAGAAATGTGCTATTTATGCAAGAGGTAAACCACCAAATCAAAACTTTAGTGGAGTATGTGCCTTTATCATCCTCTCTGCACAAAATGAAATACTTGTGATCAATCACTATGGCCCATCGCCATCCTATTATAGGTTGTTACTTATTTTTGTAACTTATGATCTATTCTCAAAATATGCTTGGGCCTATCTTGTGATGCGAGCTGACTCCCAGTGTACAATTCAAGTGTTACAAAAGTGTCAATTTATCAAGATTGGAAAACCTATCACCATCCTCTCAGACCACAGATCTGCTTTTACATCTCAAGAATGGAAGACTTGGTTGAAGCAGCAGAACCTTAAGCATGCTTTGATCTCAATTTGAAATCCTCAGTCTAACCCGTGTGAAAGGGTTATGAGGGAAATAAACTGACTATTTAAGACCCATTTTAACCAAAATCACAGAGGCTGGATAAATCAAACTGAAAAGATTTTTTGATATATCCGGAACTATCAATGAGGCCACTGGCATGACACCAACATGTTTACATTTTGGTAAAGCAGACTCATTACTGATCAAGACGCCATTGCCCATGGTTGAACATGAAATCAATATTGAAACTGACAGAAGCAAGGCGTACCGCTGCCTTAAAGAAAGGTTAGAATGGAAATTACAAGCAGATCGGAGAAGCCAACATTTCCATGTTGGGAGCTATGTTCGCATATGGAACTTTCAACAAAGCAACAGAGATAAAAGAGTATATAAAAATTTCCCTTTGTACCAGGGACCCTTTATAATTGACCATATATGTGGCCCAAATGCATATCTATTAAAAGATTGAGATACCATAAAAGGGACACATATGCCCGTAATCTCAAACCATGCAGATATTATCCACCTGATCCAAAGTTATAAAAATATTTTAGCCTCTTAGGATTGTTATTACATGTATATAAGAATATTAAAATAAATTTGGTAAAATGAATTGGGTAGAATGGAACCAACATTAGTTAAATAGGGCTTTAGATAAAAAAATATTATGTTAACTAATATTACTCTAAGAATTTTTTTATATATTATCAGTTTAACTAATATTACTATAATATTTCTAACCAGACACAGCCAAATTAGGCCATTTTAAATTAAACTATAAGTTCTAGATCCGGGTATATAAAATATTCGTTAATTCATGTAATCTCTGCTTTGTATATATTTGTAAAAAAATTATGTGTTTAAATTATGTGATGTAGCAATTTTTTTTTTCTTTCCGGGCCTCCTTTGTTCTTCTTTAATTATTTATGGGAAGTAGGAGAAAATGAAACAGTAAGATTCGCATTCGAATCTTAAGTTTCACCTTTTTCTAACTTCTCCAACTCACCACTCTATCCTACCCAAACTTAAACTTTTTTAGTATCAAATTGTGTGTGTAGCAATATTAAAAATGTATCAATATATGTAAAATCCACGATAAACAGACACAAGTTTTGATAACAAATTTAAAAGCAATAAATAAGAATAAATGATATAGTTTGTATTTCTCTTTTAGTTATATAAAATATATAATTTTAACAATTTATTTTAAATTATAAAGTTCATTATTTATTGCTGTGTTTAAATTTCATAGTTAATAATAATTTTAGAAATCTGATTATAAGTTAAGTAAAAATAAAAATAATTATATATTCCCTTTTGTCTTTGAAATTTTAAAAGTAACGGTCGGTAAAAGATAATAGATTAATTAAAAAAAAATTCCCTAAAATTTTAATTACAAAATGTAAATATAAAAATAAATTTGAACAATAGAAATGCAGCTTTCTATATAAATTAAACTTACAGAAATGTATTGATTATCCTTGGGGCAAATGAGGTTATCCAAAAATAAAATATAACAAAAGTGAAAAGATAAAATCAAGAAAGGAGGACATTTTGAATTTTCTCAGAACTTTTACTTAAACTTTAGCTGTGCTCTCGATCAATTGAGGGTCTTCAAAAATCATAAAGTAATTTACCTACTACAGTATGTTTGAGTAGAAAGCACCCAGACTATTCTCCCCAGAGATGGTCAATCAAATGCCAAACCTTTCCATTGCCCTACAGAAAATCAACCAAGAAGATTTGCTACCCACACAATTAGAAAGCTGATGCTTCTGTTAAAACAAATGAATAATCTAAATGCTGGGAAGAACTGCTACTTCTGAAATCATGAACAATTTGCTACTATTAATGAATCTGAAAACTGTCTATAAACAGGTACCTTTACCCAAGCCCTAGAGTACTCTAAATAATATCATGCAATGGCTCACTATCTATATAACTTGTAAAAATCTAATTTGTAAAACTATGAATTTAATTATTAATTTATTATATAAATTTCTTTAATAATCCAGCTTGCCTAATTCTATCTTTTCTTGGGTACATATTTCAAACTTTACATTTTTTTTATTATTTAATTATAGCATGCTCATAAGTTTTCCGACTGGGCCTTGCCAAATTAAAATATAGATTTAATCAAGACGGATGCCATTTTGTCTAGCCACCTATTAATATATTTCATTATATACTCCTGTTGGTCTGGTCAGCTCGGAAATCTCCATAATTTTCTAAATGCAAATCCACGATTGCTTTACACCATGTGTGTGTGTCCTGAAAATCCTCATTACTATTTATTTGTATAAATTACGTAATATTTTCATATTAATTGACATGCATTCAATGCTTCATTTATTGTAATGCAGGGGTCTACTACTTAGCAAATGGCTGACATATTAGTTATTAATACTCACACAGCCTACCTATTGTTTTATATCTTATTAAGTTTAAGCAATAATTCTGTAAATCACATTTCTTTGAGAGACAAAAACATTCTTTATTAATTGTTGATGATGTAGGGCCAAGTTATAAAATATATTTAATTCTTAACAGAATAATCTGTAGATTATACATGTGTTAAGATTTGGAGACATGATAATCTATTATAAGCCTTGGATATTCCGGTTTCTATAGGATTGAAATTAATCCCAGTCATCCTACACAAGCACACACATAAATGTTCCCATAGAACTTGACAACTGTCACACAGCCAGGAAGTAATCATCACATGAACCATTTGCCCCTGATTATGCTTATGTGACACCTTATCTTTTTGGCCTATGGCAAATGCCAGCCCATTGTTATAAACTCATACACAGCTTTGCAGTGTCAATATACTGCCACCCTCATATCACCTTTCCAGACATAACACGTGTTTCTTCTTATGAATTCTATTATTCAATATAACTCCGTCTCTGCATTAGTGACATAATTCACTCTCAAATAAATGTCTGTCCATAGTAATTAGTAAATATCTTCTTTAATTAAATAAATATGTGTCTGCCATTACTATTATTAATTCTGCTTTAGACGCTTGCATTGCAAAGATATAAATCCTGATGGCATGCTCGTGAAATACTTGCTCGAGACTTTAGGTAGCAAGATTACATCAGCCATATAAATGTATATCTTTGTAAAATATAACAGTATCAGAAATATCATTACTGAAATTTTAAATATCACAAAATATTAGTGGTTAAATGATTTCATATAAATAATTTTAAATAAATAAATGTATATTTTTGTAAAATGTAACAGTATCGGAAATACCGCTACTGAGATTTTAAATATAATAAAATATTAGTAATTAGATGATTTAGTATAAAATGTTTTAAATAAATATATTTCAAACTATATGTCTGCCATTACATCTTTATTTATTTGATACCCACTCAATATCATATTTCCTCAAGTCTGTAAAATATAAATGTTTAATATTGGTGTTATTATTGGCTAACTCAAAAATAAATTCTTAAATCTCTTGCATCTCCCAGACCACCATGCCTAAGGAAATATTTACTAATGTAGCATCAGATGCATTGTTTTGTAGATTGTATTGTGGAACCGATAAACTATGTTCGAACTCAGTACTATGGTTGGCCTCGCTACCTAGATGGTGCTGCAGTTCTGTGTGGTGGTCGAATTTTGCACTACGTTAATGAATCAGATGAATCTGACCTTTACGTAGTATATTGTAAGATGTGATATGTAGGACTATTTCCATCATTTATGAGTGAATGTTTAATGTATATAAAATTTAAAACTTTATTTAAACTTTCCAAATACAAACAACTTGTTAGTAATAACAAACAAATAAACAATGTGGGTTAGTAATTACACAATGTTTCAAATATTATTATTTTCCACTTTTCTTCACATATTGCTGGCTTATATGCACAGTGACAACATTCATTTACAAGTTGAACTCACACCTTTAGATTGCTGAAATACAAATTTAAGGCAAATGCTCTACCAACTGAGCTATTTTGTCAAAGGTAACATATACTAGAAATTTGGTATATTTATATATGAGAATTGGTTCAAATCCTCGAGAGGCCTTTATTTTTTTTTTTTGAACGAGGGTAATTAGTTGGTTTTTTTCCTAATAGCAAGATTAATTAGAGGCATCTATACATTGTATATTGCCACACTGAGTTGACTTATAATATTATTTACCATTATCATATGTGCAATTACTAACCTGTATTGTCTGTTTGTGTGTTATTACTAATATGTTGTTTAGTTTAAATAAAGTTTAAAATTTGCTATACATTCAACATTTACTCATAAATTATGAAAATAGTACAAGATATCACATCTTAGAAGTTGTAATTATTTTTATGAATTTTATATCATAAATGTCTGTTTTATTTAACATAATTTCAAGTATTTCTGTTAAGAATTGTACATATAAAACCCATATTTCTAATTTATTTTATATTAAGGCTTTTATTCTGTCATACTCAAATTATCGCTCTTATTTCATTCACTGAAATTTATAGTTGTATTTGATTAATGAAGATGTCTTTGATTTAGACTTTTACAAAATGATTAATTATCCTATGAAAAATACAGCTTATAGATATAAATTTTGTTAATGTAAATATTTTTCTTTTTTGAATTGTCATTTTTATTTTTGTTTGCTTGTTTAGATGTCTATACTACTCAATATAAGTAAGGTTAATTCTATGAAAGACCTAATGTTGTACATTTGTACAATAAATAATAATAATAATAATAATAATAATAATAATAATAATAATAATAATAATAATAATAATAATAATAATAATAATAATAATAATAATAATAATAATAATAATAATAATAATAATAATAATAATAATAATAACAACAACAACAACAATAATAATAATAATAATTATTATTATTATTATTATTATTATTATTATTATTATTATTATTGTTGTTGTTGTTGTTGTTTGTTGAACATAGATATTTTCATAATGGTAAATCAACATCTAATTTCCTAAGATACAACAGATTTTAATGGCATTAAAAAAGAATTTTTTAAAAAGAATGGGTTAATTGAAATCTATATGAAATGAAACTTTACTAAAAGTAATGCTAAATCTTTTTTAGGAAATTTATATATAAAACCTAAAATATTTTTTGTATCAATTTGATCTTTTCTTAAACATTATTGAATTCTTATTATTAAACTATTCATCATCATCATCAGCAGCAATTACCAATCCACTGTAGGATAAAGGTTTATTCAAGTTCAATCCATTTTCTCCAATCTTTAGCATCTCTTTTCCACATCACCCCTGCACACTTTCTTATTTCATCCACCCATCTCACATGTGGTCTCTTTCTGGGTCTCTTACAATCTTTTGAAAACCAGTTTAAGATTTCAATTGTTCATCTATTATCATCTCTTTTAGCAATATGTCCAGCCCAACTCCATTTCAATCTTTTAATTTTTTGAATGAGGTCAATAACACCTGTTTGTTATCTTACCCATATATATTATGTTTTTGATCGTTTCTTGTTTCTCCCAACATGCATCTGTCCATACTTCTTTGAGTGGTCTGAAGTCTCTGTATTGCTTTTATATTAAGTATCTATGTCTCATATCCAAAGTAAAAACTGGTACAACATATTTATTAAAAACCTTCATTTTCAAATACATAGGCATATTTTCTTTTAGTATCAATTATTTTTATCAAAAGCACTCCAAACAAGTTTAATTCTATGATTAATTTCATCTATTATGTTTCCATCTTTATTAATAATCTGACCAAGGTATTTGTAACTGTTAATTTCTTCTAACTAATCATAATCAATCTTTAATTTTATATTTTGAGAAAATCCAATAAACATTCTTTTAGTCTTGAGTCCTACTTTTCTAATTTCATCTGATAACTCCTGCAGCACTTCCTGCAGGTCTAAAGCATTATTGCCAAAACAACTACATCGTGTGCAAAATCTAAATGACTGGAATGATCTCCATTTACTTTCACTTGTTTAGCTATTATAAGAACATTAATTGTATAGTAATTTTAGTTTCTCCCTAACTTTGAATATTCTTTCCATAGGGGTAATTAGTTTTTAAGCTCAAATGACTTCATGATTATATACATTTTACTAATTACTGTATCAATAACTTAGTTAAAATTATAAATTATTTATTGTATAAAATACATATTATGTGGTATCTGAGAGTATTTCACTTATGAAGGCTGTTTGATGTGCTGCATCTTCATTTTGAGTTCTAAATTCAAAATGATTTGAGTGAAAAACATTTTTTTTAAAATTATTTAATAGGAATTTTTAAAAAATATTATGTAGGCTAATTGTATAAAATTACTTAGAACTTCTATTTCGATTATGTTGATTTTAGTTTCATTATTTGAATTGGTTGTATGCAATCTGCTTATATTTATTTGAGAAAACAAATATTCCAGAATTTATTATAGATTTATGAAAAACAGTTCCATTATTATAAACATGTTATATGCTACTGATAATAAAAATAAAGTTGGTATATTTTTGGATTAATCTTATGTCTTAACAAAATTTCCCATTATGTGCTTATCAATAAGTTAAATTATTTGAAAGGAATTAAACTTAGGTTAGTTTAGTTTACATAATTTTTACACAATTAAATATTTGGATTGGGTTTTGTATTATTTTAATACTTCTGTAAATTCTATTTTGGGACCATTTCTTTTCAATGTATATACTTTTTACTTAAATAACAAATCTTTGCTGCATTTTCTGTTTTTCTGACTGTATTAAGATTTATAATTGCAATAAAATATCTAAAGTTTGTGATTATTTACAAAATAGTATCAGTTGATTTGAAATATGGTACATAAATAATTATATGAATATAAATGACAACAAAAGAAAAAAAAATTTCAAAAAATGCAATTACTATCTCATTTAATTATACCTAAAATAGAAATATTATTCTAAAAATAAATGCATGTAATGATTTATGTAATATTTTAGATCCTAAATTACAATTTTCAAGAATTTACAATATTTATATTCTAAAATATTTAATGGTGTCAGATATTTTTTAGAGGAATAAGATACCTTAATAAAAAAATTATGAGCATCCTTTTATAATTTTAGTTTTATTCTTTCTAAATTATTTCAATATTATTAGAACTCTAATAATCAATCTCATAGTAGTAAATGAAATGCCATATAATTACAATTTATATGTTATTATAATGCCAAGATTAGATCAATACATAAGTCTGATATTTCTTTAAAAATATTCAAAATTTTAATGATAATATTCTTTTTGTAAAAATAATTATAGGGCAAATTAACCTACAGTACAGTATATATATATAGTTCATCCGTGTTAAAAACTTTTAATATAATATACAGTACAGTATATATATATAGTTCATCCGTGTTAAAAACTTTTAATATTAATATACTGACGTTTCGACTTGGTCACACAAGCCATCCACAGAGTTATAAAAGGTAGAAAGATGGTTACAATCACTTATTTGAATAAAATGTTAAAATTCCACCAATAGCAAAAAATGTTAAATTTAGGAATGTTTTTTAAAAAAATCTTTCCAAATAGGAGGAAGTTTGCATGTATCATCTCGCTTATTGATACAATCTGGCCTTTTAAGTATCTCAATGGCTTCTCGAATTTTGCATTGGTAGAGATTATCACATCTGGATATGATAGAAAAATCAATTTTATGACCTGAATCTATAGTATGGAGTGAGAGTGCTGATGATGATGACTGTTGTTTAACTGCATTAGCATGCTCATCTATCCTAACTGATGTGACGATTACTCATACCTATGTATGAAGCTTTACAATTTTTACATGAGATTTGATACACACCATGAGATTAAAAAGGGATTGAATCCTTAGGCTTGGTTATTGTATTTCTGATCTTTTGATGAGCAGAAAATGTTGTATCTATATTATAGCGTTTTAATATATGTCCGATACTGTCTGTAGTTCCTTTTACATATGAAATACAAATCCTAATAGCTGATTTATCATCTTTTTGTTTCCTAATTTGTCTATTTTAGGCTTGAAATAAGGCTTTTTTTTATAAATTTGTAATTATAACTATTTGCTAATAAAACACTAATAATATGATTTATTTCTTCATTCAAATATGTCTCATCTGAAAGATTAATTGCTCTATTTAAAAGAGTTTTGGCCACAGAAACTATCTGAGTTGGATGATGATGAGAATGGAAATGCAAATATCTGTCTGTGTGTGTACCCTTTCTGTAAATAGAAAAAGATAAACTATTTGGTGTTCTGGTGACTGGAACATCAAGAAAAGGGAGTTTTCCATCAGACTCTGTCTCCATTGTAAATTTAATATGATGATGCATATTATTTAAATGTAAGGAAAAAATCATCTAATTTTTTTTCCATGTTGCCATATGACAAAAGTGTCATCTATGTATCTGAGCCAAATGAGAGGTTTTAAAGATGATGATTCTAAAGAACAAGTTTCTATATATTCCATGAATAAATCAGCTATTACTCCTGAGATAGGTGAGCCCATAGGAGTACCAAAAACTTGTCTGTAATGCTGTCCATTGTAGTGTATTTAAGAGACAATGTTTAATTAAAGCAATAATATGGTCTGGTAAATTGCAACATTGTGAGAATATATTTAAAGCTTCATCAATTGGAATGTTTGTAAACAAAGACACGGCATCAAAACTGATCAGAATGTCATTAGCATTAATTTTATAAACTTTAAAACAGAAATAAAATGAAGAGAGTTTTTAATATATGATTTAATAGATGGGATTGTAGGTTTAATGAAATCCAGTAAGTATCTGGCTAAAATATGAGTTGGAGAACCTATTGCACTTACTATTGGACGAAGGGGGGGGTATCTGTTTGTGAATTTTTGGAAGTCATAAAATTTTGGACAGACACAAGATTTTTCATGAGGGATTATTTTATTTTTTATCTCTGTTTCAATAGGTGATTTATTAATAATAGCTTTTGTTGCTTTTTCCAAATACGTAGTATGATCTCTTTTTGATAGTTTATAATTTTTATCATTAAGCAGATCTAAAATTTTATTATGGTAAATGTCACGATCCATTACAACTGTGGCATTACCTTTGACAGCTGGAAGTACAACAATTGATTTGTCCGATTTTATATTATTTAATGCTTGACTTTCTTTCTTTGAAATATTATTTTTAAGAAGCTTAGCTTTTAAAATATTACAAATCTCAGCTCTAGCCAAATCAGCCGATGTAGAATCAATTTTATCGAGAGCTGATTCAACATTACAAACAATTTTCTCAAAAGGTATCCAGGAAGGTGTTAAATCAAAATTGAAACCTTTTTCTAAAACCGAAATTTCATCTGTAGAGAGGGCTTTCCTAGATAAATTATAAACGGTTTTTTAATTTGATACATAATGTTTGGGGATTGTGTTCTAATTAGCATTTGTAATTTTTTCTTTTGCTTTGCTGTTACAAATTCTGAATCATTAAATGATCTAAAACTTGCAATACGATCAAAACTAGTCCACAGTAAAGGATGTATTTTATTACTAAGGAATAAATGTAAATGTAGCAATACTTTATCAATTTTGTCTACATTTTTCCAAGTTTCTTTAATAAAAGAGTTTAAAATAATATTGCTAGTTTTCCTTAAAATTTTACTAACATTATAATTGTTCTTGTGAAAGACAATTTTATAGCAAGTGGCTATAACATTGTGATTTTTGCACGCTAATAAAAAAGATAAATTACAAAGTAACTTACACTTCTTAATCCACGTTCTTTCAAATATACGAAGCTGTTTAAAAATTTCCTTCCCATAGAGGTTAATAATGTTAAAAATGAAGATTTGCATGAGTTAAATATATAAAATATATATTTTGCAGGTTCATCCATGTTAAAAACTTTTAATATTAATATACTGATGTTTCGACTTGGTCACACAAGCTATCCACAGAGTTATATATATATAATAAAAATATCCACTAGAATAAAATTACAAAATTAAAAAAAAATACCTCTATAAAATTGAAGATTAATATCCTTTGCTATGGCAAGCCCTGGCATGTTCTACCATCTTAAGATATGTTTAAAAGCACTCGCAGATATAATTTGAAAGTTTTGAGATATTTAATATTATTTTTATTGAGTATTTAATGATAGAGAGGGGATGGCTCATCACAGAAATTGTCAGTGTAGTTTAAGTTTATCCAAGTTTGTCTTATTTGTCTGCAAGATCGTACTTGTGTTTTGGTGAGTTTCTCATTTATTCACTTTAATATTTCAATCCATAGTGTAAAATAGTGCAGTATATTTGGTTCATAGTCATAGAAACTTTCATATTAGTGAGATTGGTTTAGTACCCCATAGTATAGCATTCATGGATGTGTATGTATGCTTGTGCCATCTTTCATCTTCATTTTTATTCTTATACTTTATTGAACTACCAAATATCATGTGTCACAGCAAAATATTTAATTTCTTAATCAATAATTGGATAACCACCTTAAACATGTTTTAAATGAATTGATGGATCAATGGACCAGTGAATTATAGAACAGACAAATACACTATCAGTCATTTTATTTACTAAAATAATTTTATTTATTTATTTTGTTATTTTTATTCTTTATTTGTTTTTTTATTTGTTAGATTTTATTTTTGGTTTAATTTAATAATTTTTAAGGACAAAATGATTTTTCTTTCTTTCTTTTTCAAGAGAGAAAAGTTATTGCATATTTGTAACTAATTATATCAGTACGGTGGAAGGAGTAACCTTTGTTTCTAGAATGAACTTTTTAATGAACTTGGATTAGTGAAAGAAACAAATCCTTAAGTAATAATGTGATATAAAAGGGGGTACTTTTACAAAAAGTTGTTTTTTTCTGATTACAATATTTATCTCTCCACTAAGGGTTTTTATTAGTATAATTTTGTTTCTACAAATTGGTTCTTCCCTAGTTCAATCTTAAAAATAAAAACTTCTATTAATTTTCTGGATGAAAACAGTTCAGAAGTTCTACAAAGGAAAAATAAAAAATGAAATGCAGATGTAAACATCTTTAGAAACAAGGTACATCTTCTCTATATTTCTAATTGACTAATTTAAGTTTAAATTCATCATTTGGGATGCACATGTGTGTTTATATTTCAAATTTGCCTTGTTGAACTTTAATTTATAATATTAAAAAAAATATTGAAATATACTTTGCCTAAATTTTATCTTTAATATTAAAGAAAAAATTGAAATGTGTGTCTATCCTATAGGTTTGATTTGCCTTGATTTAATTTCTAACATTAAAAAAAACTGGAATGAGTGATTTTACTGTTACTCTGGCAAATTTATGCTGAACTTTTTCATAATACACTTCAAAGAGACTTTGTTGATAATTTTACTAGCTATAAAAAAAATAAAGTTTAAACAGAAGGTTGTGTGTGGATAACTTATAACCTGCTTTTTTATTATTATTGATAAAAATGTATACCTAACCTTTTGCATCTCTAGAAATAAAAAAATGGAATGTGTGCTACATAATTAATAAATTATTAACTTATTTCTAAATGTATTTATAATTGAACAAGTGGGAGAGCATAGAAACTAAATGTTGATATTTGCATTTTATTATTGCTTCTCATTTACATTTGATTCTTTAATTATTAAAGTATGTTATCAAGAAACTTATGTAGATTTAAATGGATTTTATGAACTAAGTGTTCATTTGCCTGATGAATAACTTTTTGAGAATTTTGAACAAATGCATTAACAAGTGTAATAAATTAATTTGCAAATTATTGCTCATCTTATGCAGTAATAAATATTTATTTGCCATCATGAAACGTTCCATATGTGATATTACCAGCAGTTTCATTACCTATTGTTAAGAACTTTGAAATGTTCTCCAATTTAATCCAATTAATATTATTTATCTCCCTGCAGGAAATTGTTATGTGTTTACCCATATCTATTGTTATACAAGTGCTCATCATCATTTTTGTACATGACCAAGATATGTCATCTTCAGACTATAAATGAACTTTTATGTTCATCTAAACAAAAACAGCTTTAATGAATATTATTTTTGTTAGCATTTGATAGATAGGTAGACTAATTGTTTGTTATATTTTTTATCATTTAATTATTATTTATCTTTTAAAGAACATCTTGAAAAAGTATAATATGGAGAAATGTTATATTATTAGTTATTATTTTAATTTAGTTTTATTGTATACTTGTATTTCTATATGCGATGTTGGCAATAGAAGTATCCATGTGCTATTAGTGAGATAACAGCTCATTTTGAGTAGGGGTAATTGCATAAAATTTATTATTTTATCCTTGAGTTTTTAAGAAGCTATGAGGTTTATTTCTCAATAATTATTTTGCTCCAAATTTAAAGATTTGTTATTTGTTCTAACCCAGACTTTTTATTTCAATTAAGGGCTAATGTCAAATATACTAAAGAGTTATTTTGTCTTTGCTTCACTAGAAATAATGATTATTTAGTAATAATTATTATATTTCAAAGGAAAAAATATTATACTTCATCAGAAATGAGATTCATTGTTTATTGTGTTTTTATAATTTATTAATTAATATTGTTACAGTATTTCTTTATTGCATGTGATTTGCAATTATTTTATGTGTTATTATGCTTGTATACCTATCTGTTATTTAATCCAGTTACATAATTGTTGAGTTGAAAGTAAAAATAACCTAATTTCTATTGGTTTCAGATGATAAAATGTGCCAAAAAGTAGTGGAAGTATTAATGATTTATATAAGTCAATTTATTATTTTTATGCTTAGATTGAAATGTATTTGGGGGTTGTGCAGAAAGAAATTGTTTATGTTATATATTGTTAAGTCAAAGATTGAGAAAACTCTTTCTTTATTTATGTGAATACTTGTCATAAGTGGATTATATATTGTATTGACAGGGATTGAGAGAGCTCTCCCTTAGTTTGTTGAAATATTCCTCAGGAGTAGATTATATTTTCCAGATTAATCCATTGTGTTTTTTATAATAATTATAGGATGTGAAGTAAATTAGTGTATTTCCCTTGTTTTTTCAGTGATGAGACGGTGTCCACACCAGCATTTAAGCCTTATAATTAGGTTAGGACGTCACTGTATTTTGTTATTTAAAGGGTTAGAGTTAAGAAAATTTTCTAATCTTTCATGTATTTATGTGGAATGTTTTCCCATCATTTATTCATAGCCAAATATAAGATGGTTTGCTGATGAGAAAATAAAATAAAGGTAGAATTTATTTTTCTCACAGAACAGCTTAGTTGGCTATAGCATCATCAGTATTATGACATTTTATCCCAATTTCATAAGTAAACCAATTGGATTTAGCTATGTTAATTATTTTATAACAGGTAGCACAATTCAGACACATGCATAAAATATTAATTTGGAAGGTACGAAGAAAATCCATCATTGATTTGCTATTCGTTAATCATTGTTTCAAATCATAGCATATTAATTATTTAGGTTTTATACCATCAACTCTCAGAATGTTTCATCCTCATTTTAAAATAGTAAGCAAAAGAAAAATGTAGCCATTTAATAGAACTATTCATTGGATTCATGAAGGATAGCTTGACCTCTTACTCATAAATTTAAACTCTGATGTGCATTTGAAGTAAAATTCAAGAAGTTAATTTTATGCTTAGTTATCTTAATGTAGTGTTTGCAATGTTTTTATAGGCTTATCAGAATTGACTGATAGCTTACATGTATTTTATAAGTAAAATATCAAGAAGTTTAGTTTCACATTTTATTATTTTAATGCTAATATTATAATGTATCTTTCATAAGCTTATCAAAATGAATTGATAGCTGGCATATGTTGGAATAAAATACCAGAAAGTATAATTTAATGTTATTTATTCTCATATAGACTATTCAATCATTGATGTTGGAATTATCCAAAATATGTATACACATAAATTAAAAAATAAAATGTTTATTTAGTTATCTTGTAATAAATGTTTTATTTATTTCAAAGCTTTGTTCATAGTTCTTCTTTGGCATGCATTCATGAAATATGTTTTCACACATGTATACACACTTACATATCCAATATGATATGTTTTCACTATTCCATAAATTTAATGATGAATATGTTCAGATCTGATGGTGTTTTTCTTTATCCAAACACTATAAGAAATGTTTGACTATTTAATGATTCTCTGGAAATTTTATTACTCAGTTATTATTTAGATGATGAATTGAAATCAAAATGCACCCTATTTCTTTCATTGTCTAACTACCATTATTTTATCAGAATAATGCTTAATTTGTGTCATTACTTTTATGATAGTAATGAGTAGCTGTTATAAAGTATAGATTTAAAAGTAAGGCATGCAATAAATTAATGCTTTGAGATATTCCTTTATTATTTTGGATTAGACATTAATTTAGTTATTTATTTTAAATTACTGTAGAATTAAAAGTTAAGTAATGTTATATTTTATTTTGTATTTAATTTCAACTTACATTACAATAGAGTTAATCTGTATTACATCTTTATTTTATTATTTTAATTCTATCCCACTGTAACGATTGTTCAAATCATTTGGATAATGGGAGGAGATGAGGTTAAACTATAATTTGTAAATTTTAAATGGTAGAACTTTACCGATTGCAATTATTTATTTATTTTAAAACTCAATAGATATTTTATTCATATTGATTATAATGTTTTCTCCCATATTTAGTATACATTTTATACCTTATAGATCGCTGTAGCCCCCAACTGAGTTAAGTTATTGTAGAACAGCATTATAATAGTCTCATTGATAAATTAAAGCAAGATCAGACCAGTAATTTATTCTATTATCAATAGAATTGGCATCCCGGGTATTTTTTGATGTGAAAGGTTATGAGGGGGTACAATATATATATATATATATATATATATATATATATATATGTACATATATATATATATATATATATTACAAATACTGCTGACATTGGTTTGAAACATAGAGAAACATTTCACCTTGTAAAATTAAGAATTATTTGCTTAACCCATAATAGCTATTCCATCTACAATCAATACCTGATTTCAATCCATAGATGTATATTTATTATATATGCATATCATTTTAAATTTATTTTTTTAAGCATTATTCACAATAAATGTAAAATCATTTAAATAAAAATTTAGAAATATAACCAGATAATGAAATAAAAGTACTTTTATTTAATTAAATTCAGTCGACAATTTTTTTTTTTACAATCAGCTGATTGCTTAATAACAATCAGTGATTTTAATAAAATAAATTTACTATAGTTACCACATGTTTTATTATTTCTTTAAAAAAATGTAGGTAAAAAAGCTCTCATTGGAAAAAATTTTAAAAAGTTACAGCCAAGTCTAGACTACACACATATGAGATACCACTAATACAGAAAGAGGGGCATAAAATTAAAAATAAATGATCTAAATTTAAACTAGTTTCACTTTTTTTAAATAGAAACATATATAGCAATATATTTAAAAAAAACAATATTGCAGTAAGACATACTATTTGTAGCTGCTCCTGCATAAAAAATTATGCATTATTTAGAATTTCAAAGTTATATAATGCCTTTTATCAGTTTATTGATATTCATCATTTAACTATGAAATAAAATTAAAATGTAATTAATAGTATATAGATATATTTCAAGATATTTATGAGAATGCACATGTATATGCATGAATGAGAATGTATACATATTCTAACAGGCAAAATTCTCTATACAGTAGAGTCACCCAGTGCAAAGCAGAGAAATCAATAGATGTCATAAGACTTGTGCTAAGATGTGTATCTCGTACTTACTAATTCAATATCCCAGACTATTTTCTGGATTGTGGCCTTTGTCAGTGAGGACTTTGGATCTAAAAGCACTGCACCTAGATCTTAGGATCTAATGCAACCCTCCAACAGCCACCTTTTATCTCTACTTAATGACAAAATTATGAGAATAAAATTGAAAACACAATAATATTTTCAATCTAAGCTCAATAGCTTATATAGTCATATAGATCTGAACCCAGTTCAGTACCCATACCTTTTGGTGCCTTTGGCTTTTTAACAACCATAGCCATCTCTATCTTATTAGGCAGGATTGGTGTTAAGCCACTAAACATCACATGATCACTATTTCTTAACAGGAATGTGCTAGCATAAGAAATAGTGATCTTGTGATGTTTAGTGGTTATACATATTTTACTTGTGAATAAACGTGGGTGCATCCTTCTGTGTATTTTTTAACTTTCCCTTTTTTAATACTACTTTAGATAATTCGATTTTTACATATAGCTGGATACTACATTGATTTGAAAAAAATAATTATTATTATCAATATTATCGTAATGATAATACACAATTAAATCTGCACTCTTGATAATTTTAAGAATTGCATTGTATATATTACTAAAGTTTCTAATATAATTTAGGTATAATTTCCAATTGCTTTTGAACAACAATTGTGAAATAATAATTTGTCTAACAACTTCTTTCAACATTTTTGTATATAGTTACTTCTCCTTATATATGTTGAAGCAATGGATATGGAAGTCAGATCCATGCTTGGTTTCGACTTGTATGAAAGTATTTAACAGAATTTTGCATTAAGCAAAAATATAAAGTACTTTTGTTATCTGTTTATTGATCCTTGAAATTAGATATTCAGGTATGAATAATTTAGTAAAGTAAATGTAATCAAAAGAAACTGTGTTTCATAAAAATGTTTTTCATAAAAATATTTTTGTCCTAGTTTATAAAATAGGCATGTATGCATGATAAAAATATATGTATAAATTAATGCAGGGTTCTGTTGAAACAAAAATTAACTTGAGAATATAATATTTTTATTTGTCTTATTCTTATGTCGAAAAATATTTCATGTGATATATTTTAGATAAGCCTTCCAACATTCCTTAATAAATTAAATTTAAATTTGAGTTTCCTTCGGGGCAATTAAGTGGGGCCTCTTTAATAAAAACAAAAAAAGAAGTTAAAGCAAAAATAGATTACAAAATCTTAAAGTTTGATTTTGATAAAAAAAAAATTGTTTTGAAACAAAGAAGGGTGGGGTCTTGTCAAGATGTGAATGCTATAAAACACAATAGTTATAAATACCTTCATATCGGCCATTCAAGCCAATTGTTCAAATGCTTTGCGAGTGTTAAATAATAAATGAATACCCTCTGACCAATACAAGATATAGAATTTACGCAGGAATAAAAAGAATCTTCTTATTCCTATGACTCAAATATTTATATATGAGCAAATCAGAAGTACTGGAACAGAAGGTGTGACAATATAACGGTCACTTTAAATTACTATATACAATGTCTGAATGAATGACGCCGATGAAATTTTCTATAATTTACTGCATAAATTCTATATCTTGTATTGGTCAGAGGGTATTCATTTATTATTTAACACTCACAAAGCATTTGCACAATTGGCTTGAATGGCTGATATGAATGTAATTACAAATTGTATACAGATGCTATAAAAATAAATGTTTATTTAAATAGTTATAAATAGTGGGGAGAACAAAAAGAAAGGGGACATGGAAAGAATGAGAGGTGATATAGTTGAACTACTTAATTTTATGAATGAGACCATGTATAGTGGCTAGTTCTATCAGCTTTTCCTGCCATCCAGGCCTCTATCCAACCAAATTCTGAAGATTGTAGTGTGATAAAGTGAATTGAACTGTTTGTGTGTGGTCAGTATTGGTATTTCACATTATAAGCATGCTACATGGACAAATGAATTTCCAGTCTGTAAACAAATCAAGGCATCATGGGAATTGTACCATTTCAAGGACCAACATCTGGTGCCAGTAACATTTTAAAATAATTCCTTATGAACTTTTATTTTCCCTATTTTCTTAAATTTTTATTTGTTCTTATTAGCATTTAACTATTTGCCTTAATATAATGTAATTGTATAAATGTAACTTTATGTATTATGCCATTTGTTCTTTGATCATTCTTTATAATTCCATGCTTTCCTTCGCTGTTCCCCATTTTTAAAACCAAATCAGTATTATATCCTTCTTTTATTGTTCATGTGGTGTTGGTATTGATCTATAGGTATATTTTAAATGTTATATATTACTACTCATATAATATGTCTGTTCAATAGTTAGCCAGTTCGATCTCCTTGATAAAGCTTAATCTATTTTTTGTATGCTTTAAAGTTAAAAGTTTTATTTTATTTTTTTTAAAAAAAGGGAGGGATAATTATAGACATTTTTAGTCAGGCTTATGGTACGAGTTAGTTATTAAAAGTATATGTAAATATTTTATTCTGCCTTGCTTTATCGGGAAGATTTCTTGCTTATTAAATGGGTTTCATTCAAACATATGGGTTACCATGTGTGTGGTGAGCTTGGGTTAAAATATAACTGTTTGATGTGAGTCTGTATTTTGGGAAATATTTTTAGGGTTGCCTTTATTTCATTTATTCTCATATTAGCTTGGGCAAATTTCTTTTACGTATTCGTTTTCTGCTGGGAGGTTGGCTGTAGTTGATTTGTTGTTGTGCATGTTTATTTCTCATCTACTCTGCTTACCTATGGATTTGCTAGATAAAAAAAAATATTTTATTTGCCTGGATTACCATAGCCATCCAATTTAGATAAATGTTTCTCATTTTTCTCAGGATATGAAGGATTTACATAAATGTTTAGATAGCTAAGCTAGGCAGGCTGACATTTCATTTTTTTTCTTTTATTGTCTTTATGCATATGCACATAATTATTTTTATTTTGCTCTTCTCATTTGGGCTTCCATGTTCAATGTTATGCAAATTAAGGTTGGCTGGTTTATTTTATCTCCAGGCATTAATAATATTCTTATGCAATGAGCACTCATCAGCAATCACTTAGACTTTCACATTTGACAGCCAGTCAATTCTTTTACATTTCTATTAAAAAAGGTTTGGAAAAAATAGCAGAAATTTAAATTAAGCTTTATACTTGTTTGTGCACCACTATTTTCAGATTGATTTCCTGGGGGCCAGACTCAAAGAAATATTATTGTACAATTTTGTTAAGGTAGTAATAAATTACTTTAATGTTCATTCAAGCTTGCTCATGCAAATATGCTGTTAACTGTTTAAATGTTAAAATGGGCCGATGTGGCAAACTTACAGTTCATACTGCAAAAGTAGTATTTAGATCATGAGATGACATTAAGTTTACTGAATGATTTGATAATGTGTTATTTGTGGAATAGTGGAGAATAACGCCTCCCTTTTATTAATATCTTTATTAAAGTATATTTCTTAAAATGAAAATAAACATTAGTCTGTTTTATTTTTTATTTGTAAACATGATATTTTGATGTTAATCTATTTGATAAATTTCCGATGATCCAAGTATCGCATATAGTCTTTCACACATGATCTGAGTCATGTATCATTACTTGAGGTAGGTTTAATAAAGTAGTTTTAGTTGATTGTTTCTCCCTGATGCTAGCATGATGGGTGGAAAAATATGGATATGTGCGTGTCTTGGACATGTTGTTGATTCATTGTTAGATTCAAAATGTGAATGAACAGGACAGAGTACCTAGTATTTTTGATTTTAGATCTCATGTATAATTGGTCTCAAGGTACTTTCGTCTGCATTTTGAACCTCGTTAAATCAGCATACACATTCATGGGCACAATGTCAATTGAAAAAAATTATAGCTAGGTATTCAAAAAGTTATTGTGGCACTAAAATACTAGAAGTACTAAATTAAACTTTATTTCAAGTATAACTATTATAACTACAACTATGCAAGTCATAGATGTTAATGTTATAATAAAAAGGAGTCTACTCTAACCAATAGAAAGAGAGGTAAAACAGAAAGTAGTCAATAAAAGTAAGCAACGATAAGTTTATTCCTTAGAATAATCAAAGAAGAAAACATTTGAATCTCAATATCAAATTCATTG
>JAQFVV010013058.1:0-117500 GCA_028023455.1 Epiperipatus broadwayi | reverse complement strand
ATTTGAAGAATAGGAATGATGAGATAGGTTGGCTCAACAATATAGTAAGTAAGTAATCATGATAATGTGTATGGATATAATTTTAAATGCTTCTAAAGACAAAAAAAATGACATCTATAAATGTTATTTATGTAAATATTTAAAATAAAATTTAGAATGATTTAAATATTAATTAAATGCTTAATAATATATTTACTTAAAATAGAAATATCATTGCAGTCAAACATTTCATTTAACTTATAAATGAAAGAAAATTTTCACACCCTAGTTAAACTTTTGAACTAAAAAGTACTAAAATTCTTAAATTGATTTGGATTTCTTTTATAAATAACAAAACTATTAAAGCATCTAACTTTTTCAACATAAATTACTACAAATTATCTATAAAAAACATTTATTATACTTTTTTTAATATGTATACTTAATTTATATGAATTATATATTTTTTTGCAAATTTTATCTTATATGTATTTCACCCCAATTTTATTATAATTATAATTATATCTTTAATTTTCAAGAAAAATAAAATTTAAATGTAATGAAAAAACAAAACAAATGAATTTAGCAATGAAATTTGTAAAAAAAGAAAAAGAAATAAATTTAATTACAGGTAAAGAAAATAAAAGAAAAAGTATTTACAAGGAAAAAAAAAAGTTATCCAAAACCATCTAAAAGTGATAAATCCAAAATAAAATTATACAAATTCTGAAAAATTGAAGAAATAGTAATTTTATTAACATAAAAAATTAGTATGTATATTATTTTTATGATTAAAATGTAACATATATATATATATATATATATATATATATATATATATATATATAATATATTAAAATGTAACATGTGTATATATATATATATGTGTGTGTGTGTGTGTTACATTTTTAATCATAAATATAATGTACATACTATTGTTTTATGTTAATAAAATTAGTACTTCTTCAATTTTTCAGAATTTGTATAATTTTATTTTGGATTAATCACTTTTAGATGGTTTTGGATAATTTTTTTTTTTCTGTAAATACTTTTTCTTTTATTTTCTTTACCTGTAATTAAATTTATTTCTATTTCTTTTGTACAAATTTTCTTATCTAAGTTTTTACATGAAAGTCACATCTATCTACACTTATTAAGTCTAATTATTTATCCTTTAATTAAATTTATCTTGACTTGTTTTGTAATCTGAATAAACCATATACTAAATTTAGCATTCTTTTTACCACTTTATTCAATCACATCTATATTTCACTTTTTACATCAAGGTACAAATGTTATTGAGTAAATAGATAAAAAAATGTTTAAAAAGTGTTAAATTTAATAAAAAGTTTAACCAAATTATCCAACCAAACAAGATAAACTTAATTTAAAAGATAGGTAATTAGAATTACTGAAAAGAATAAATAGCTAACTAAATGTGTAAAAAAAAAAAAAAAACAACAACTCATAAACTTAATTACAAATATATATAAAATTATTTTTAACAAAAGACATAAAATAACCAAACAGAAAACATCTAAAAGTAAATAGACTAAATATAAATATATAAAAAGGATTAAATATATAGATGCATTGTTTATTAATAATGTATATATATTTTTAATCCTTTTTAGCATACAAAGATTAATATTTATATGATTTATATATATATTATTTTTTAAATGTCATTTGTTTTTTTTTTTTTTTTTTTTTTCATTTATATTTACATTTTAAGTTTATAGATACTGAATAATATATAACCTTTTTTCTGACAATAAATTATTGTCAAACATAGATTAAAATTTTTGAAAAAGTTACATAATTCATATAAAATATGTTTTTAAAATGAAATAAAAAAGATATGTTTTTTACATAATTATCAGTTGATGGTTCAGTTTTAAAAAAACAACTAATTGCCAAATTAATTAATAAAAATGTTATCATTTTAATAGTATTATAAAGACCTGTAGTAATTTTATAGACAACATTTAAAAATTTTAGTGCAATACATAAATTATGAAATATATAGTAAATTGAAATCGAAAGAAGTACAAGAGTGACAAGAAAATTAACTTGAAGTTGTGCTAATACTGTTCAGAGTTATGTAAAACAAATTTTGATTTTTTAAAAAAAGAAACAGAAATATTACTAAATTATATGTATTTTCTACTTAATGTCTAACAACTTACTATATTAGATTGATTAATGATAGCACTAAAATAAATTACAATCTATCATATATAATAAATAAATTATTCTACACTAGCTACGGATAATTAAACGTTTGTAAAACCATATGATTTAAAAGTAATTCAGTGTATTTTTAAGAATTTTCTCAAAAAGATTGCTTTCAGTGACAGATATTGAAGATCAAAAGGCTTAGTAAGGTTTTAAAAAAAAGCAATTAAGTGACAAAATATCCATGATAATATATGTATAAAAATGCTGGAATAATGATATCAATTTTAATAATATGGGTTATCAGGTACTCTTAGTATATTTGTGATCAATAAACTAATAATTATCATAAAATAAAGTCAGTGAAGTATATAGACAATCATTTAAAACCTTTTAGTGCAATCTGTATAGATATTACATCAGAACTATTAGTTTTTTTGATTTAAAAATATAAGAAATAAGATTTTAATTTTAACAAATTGAACAAAACAACACTTCTTTACAAATAACGATCAATAAATTTCTTTAAGAAAATAGTAGCCTGAAAAATACTCTGTAATACAAAACATCATTCTAATTTTGATTAACAAACCTATACATACAACCTTATTTATATTTTAGTTTACAAATATATAAATTTAAATGGCATTAATGTACATGCACATAAATGCATTTTTAAAATTACCAATATTCCAATCATCTATAGGTCAATAAATATTATACATTAACATTATGTAAATTATAAATAAATGTAGGCATCAGTGTACACATTTACCTATACGCACATACACTGTGTGTTTTCATTAGTAAGTCTTTTATATTAACAGTTTATATATGGTTAAATGGTAGACTTATATATAAGATATAAGATATGAGAGCTAGGGGTCTTATAAATAATGATATATATAACTTTTTAGTACCAACCAAAATTCATCCTAGTAGTTTTTATATTTTGCCAAAGATTCATAAACCTTGTTGTCCAGGTAGACCTATTGTAGCTAGTATTGGTAGTCCTACAAAAAATATTTCAGCATATGTTGATAATATTATTAAATTTATTCCACCATCATTTAATTCTTATGTTAAAGATACTACTCATTTTCTTTGTGTGTTAGAAAATATTAAATCTGAATTACCAGATGATTGTTTTTGGTTACTTTGGATATTGTATCGTTATACACAAATATACCTCACGATGATGTAGTTGAGGCTATTAAATGTGCTTTACAAGATAGAGAGTATGATCATGGTCTTATTACTACTATGGTTGAATTAATATATTTGGTTTTAAGAAAAAAATTTTTTTCCTTTTGATTCTATATACTATTTACAGAAACAAGGTACTGCAATGGGTACAAAGATGGCACCAAGTTATGCGAATATTTTTATGTCAAAACTAGAGTCCTCTATACTTGATAATGCTAAGCTGAAACCTCACACTTGGCTTAGATATATAGATGACATTTTCATGATATGGCCACATAGTGAAGTTGAACTTCATAATTTTTTAAGTTATTTAAATAATTTTAATAAACATATTAATTTCACAATGAATTTTTCAAAATCAATTGCTCATTTTCTTGATGTTGAAGTTATTTACACTAATAGAGTTCATACTACTACTGTATATAGGAAACCAACTGATAATAACCGCTATCTACATTTTTATAGTAACCATCCTAAACATTTAAATTTCTTCAACAAAATAATAGTATTTTATATAATAGATTGTTCAATATGAGGTATCATAAGACATTGTTGGATAATGCAGTAAGGAGATCTTCTTTAATTGATAGAAAGAAACCTCTTTTATCTGAAAAGAGTAAAAAACAATTAGATGTTCCACCATTGGTTCTTACTTTTAATAGAGATTTACCTAATATTACCCAGATATTGGCAAAACACTTTAACATATTACAGTCTATAGATTATTTAAAATCTATTTTTTCTGATCCACCTAAGGCTGTATATCGAAAACATAGATCACTTAGAGATATACTTGTCAAAACAAATTTTATTAGTAGTTCTGTACAGGAAAAAGGATGTTCTCCATGTAAAGATAAAATATGTTTTACATGTAAACATATTGTTGTGACAAAAGTGGTCTTTAGTACTAAGAATTGTAATTTCAAATGGTATATACCTAATTATGTTACATGTAAAAGTGTTAATTTGATATATTTGATAGAGTGTAGTAGATGTTTAAACCAGTATATAGGTGAGTCAGCAAATAGTTTACATGTCAGAATGACTAATCATAGATTTGACATTTTGCATAGGAATAAAGATAGACCGGTTTCAAAACATTTTAACTTACCAAATCATTCAATTGATGATTTAAAAGTAGTGATTCTTCAGGAAGGTTTTTCTTCTACAAGGGAGAAGAAACAAAAGGAGAGTTTTTTATTTTCAAATTCAAGACCTTAGAACCACATGGATTGAATTTGAACACTGGAACTATTACATCTCTGGGTTACTTGGTCTCCTAAATGATTTCTATATGTGTGTTTTTTATGTGAAAATTTTCTTATATGAGGTTTTTTATGTAAAGATTGGTTATATGGATGTTTAATATCTGTGTTTAATTGGTTTATAGATAAATAATTAGTTATAAATTATTGTACTTTGCACTTACTATAATTTTTGATTAAAATGTATAAGTATTTTAGTTTTTAATGAATATTAATGTGAGCACAGCTATTTTTTGTATGTGAGCATAGTTTAATTTTTCTATGTATGCACATATGTATATTTTAATTTTTAATTTTGGATTTTTTATTTTTATATTTATTTTAATTTAAATAGAATTTAAGCTTGATTAGGAGGGAATGTAGTTTTTTTTTTTGTTTGAATTTTGTCATTGATTGGGTAGATATTCTGTGTTAGATTTTGTGACCAATCAGGGGGGGGGATTGTTAAATTTTTAATCTTTTACCAAATCTGTAATTTTTGATTATCGCCATTTTACTGTGTATTTTTTTTCTTTCTGATGAAAACCAATCCTCTGGTTGAAATATAATATTATTTATTGGATTTATAAGTCTTTTTTGTTTATATCTAATAAACAGACATAAATGCATATTCTAATATAAAAGTATTATAACTATTAATTTTAATTATCTTTACCCCATAAAATTATTTTTACTCTTAAATACTTCAATTTCAACAGTTGCCATCTCATATAATTACTGTTTTGAACATTATGGTGGTGGTGGTACTGTGATTGTTATATGTCCTCTATGATCTTTTAAGTCCATCTGTAATCTTATATTATCATGCAGAGTTTTATTTTACAACAGAACAATTTTAAGCTTATTAGTTGAACAAAAAATCTGAAGATGTCAGCATTATATAGACTTTTCACTCAATTACAATAAACAATTTCTATGACAATACAACTTTAAATGTCAATAGAAATGCCTTTTAAATGACAATAGTATGTTATGTATTAATCATTATTTATCAGTATTTATGGTAATTACTTGTTTTGAACCATATTATTATAACACTTTATTCCAAAATATTTATTTTTGGTAGGCAACTCATAAAAAGTGTTTACAGCAAGCAGAAGCTGTTTTTATGAGATAAAATAGAATGGCCTTATGTCAAAATGGTATTTTTTTTTAAATTTTTACTAACAATAAATTCAATCTTTACTTTATATATATGTATATATATTGTAAATATCGATAAGTCAATATTTATATTATTGAATATATTTCCATTACAATATATATATATATAATCATACTTTTATTTTATTTTAAAATACTGAATTTAAATATCTAATATTTCATAGTACTAACTTTTTGAATGGATAAATTTTGTCCAATGATACTAACCACTAATATTATGTACAATAACTCCATTTAGAAATTTGTTTTTTATTGAGTAACAGGTAAATATTAATTTTTAGATTGACTATTATTTGAAAGTTTATATGTGTAATCATGTTAAGATTATTATTAATATATGATATAAAATGATTTAATTGTAAAAATAACATATTCAAATATAAAGGAATATGGATTAAAGTCACACTAGGGTGCATTCACAATAAAAAAATGGAGTTCACAACAAACGAGTTGAACAGTAAATAAAAGTTGTTGTTTTTTTTTAAATAAAGAAATGTTACTTACTTGAAAGTATTATTGAAAGTTTTTTTTAAAAAAACGTTTGACCTCTTCTTGATTAAACTTTAAAAAAAACTTTCTTTGCCAGCTGCTCTAATGATCTATAGTCATTATAAAAAAAATTTCTGGCTATTTAAAAAAAAATCCAATAATATTTACTTATTAAAAGAAGACAATAATGAAATATTAGATCATAGGGTTTGAACTCAAATTTAGCTAATGGAAATTTATAAATGATCATAACTCAAAATACACATAGAAAATAACCTACAGAGTCATATATATGCAGATGGATGAACAATTAATATTATTTAGTATTTAAAACCAGTGAAGTTTAAAATGTAATTTTGTAAACATAATGCATAGTAGCGACTAATAATTATTGTGGGTGCACATTTGATTTTAAAAATAGAAATTATTTATCTTCAAATCTTACTATATTTAAAAGTAAATAAATAAGGTTTAATTTTACTAAAATACTGATTTAGAATTAAAATAGTAAATTCTATCTTTATTTAATTTCTAAAGAATATTATATTTTAATATTTTATTTTTAAAAAATGATAAATTGTCATTTTAAAATGATAAACCAAAAACTTTCAAAATAAAGAATTGTTTCATAGAGAAAAAGTGGGAAACAATAACCAATCAAAGAGTTTCAAACAATTTATTTACTATGAAATTGAAGAAAAAAAAAAGAGCTTCTTGATCGTAAAGGATAAGTAACTAAGTTTTATTTTCTTGGTGATATTTTTTAAAAAAAAACAAAGTTGGATTAAAATTCCTAAAACCTTATCATTTACAACTCTACATCAATATACATGGATAATTATAAGCTCTGTTGTTAAAATACTGGAATAAATTAATCGTTTTTTTACTGGGCAAGTCAATAATTGGAATTCCCAATAATCTCTTGAAAATTAATAAGTATTGAAGAAATAATCGGAGATGAATAATCAATGAATATATTCATGGAAAAATAACAATAATTGTGCCATAGGGAAAATGAACTGCAGTAATACACAAAAGGAAATAAATAAACACCGTAAATATTCAGTAAGGATAGATAAAAGAATAGTAAATCTCTTGGAAACAGTTAAGTATATATATTTAAAATTCAATGAAACTAAATTAGTAATAAATGAAAAGTGTTCATTATTATTCTGGATGTATATAAAATCTTAATTACAATGTGAGATAGGATTATTTATTTGGAGCCAAAAACGTGTCACGACACATTCTTAATTGAAATCGTAAGTGTGCCTTTTATTATAGAGAGAAATATGTATCATCTAAAATAAGTAAGGCAAGCCACAAATAAATTTTTATTACTAAACAAAGAACAAAACGAAGGATTATTGTTGCAGTAACTCAAATACCTCGTGAATCTTTGGATAAGCAGAATCTTCAAAAAATAAGGAAAAATAAAACGTTCTAATAAGTTTATGGAGTGTAGAACAACTAGAAAATTTAAAAGTGGTCTTATACTTTAGCTGAGAGTTTAAAAGAGAACTTCTTTCTAATGTTGGTATTTATGATTTGTTAGTATAATAGGGGAGTGGAAGAGAACTAAATCATTTAATATGGAATTAATCCAAGTGTTGTTATATTAATAGTTATTTAATAATTCAGTTAAGTTTAAAGATTATGAATCCTTTAAATAAACAAATATACTCGATATTTTAGTATAAAAGGGTATTTAAAATGATATATACATACTCCAAAGACCAGGTTATATATACATGTACAAATGGATAAACTAAAAAAACAATGATTTTGTTCTTATGTAAAAGATAAAAGTAGTAATTTAGTTTGCTTACCAACCTCCAGAATTATAACCCTATGTTCTCATTTATTTTTTGTATTATTACTTAATCATCAAGTACTACTAGTATGTAGAGGTTGAACTAACGAACCATGAATGGAAAAAAAAAATGATTGTTTAATAAACTGAATATGTGATATATAGTTCACATACATAGGGATAAATATCTCAACATATAATGGGAAATCATTAGTTTTGTTTGATAATAATACTCCAAAGATTAATTTTCTGTTGTTATTATTATTATAATATATATGTATTATTTTGTTATGCTATTTTAAATTTGATATTAATGGAAATGTTTATTATCATTTGTAAAGAATATTATTAAAATCATTGTTTTAAAAGTTTTATTAAATTGCAATTGCTGCATATCTTTTCTGGACTCATTTTCGCCACATCACACAACTTAAAATGTACAGTCAAAATTAAAATGAAAAGTCAATTCAATTTAAAGCAAATCTAACAGTTTAATAAGCATAAATCTCTTAGTAAAGATTTTTTTACTTGTTACATGCTGCCTTGATCCCATAGGTCATTGATGACATTGCCAATTATTAAAGTGTATTTATTAATATAAAATTAAATGATACATTAGTTATTAGTGAAAGTATTAGTGTTAATCACAGTTTAGTTAATAATATTATTTTAATATTCAGTATTAAAAAACATACATATAAAGCTTGACTACGAATTTAAATTATAAGCCTTTCTTAATTTGTACACTATCCATGGAAATCGTTAAAATCCCTCTTCATATTCCATAGGTAGTATGAAGAATTAATAAATCAATGATTTTCCTGAGATCTCCTTATTTTAAAGTTATTCTTGTGATTATTGCCCATCTTAATTATTAAACATAATATGAATCAAAGTTTATCTGTAATTATCTAACAGATTAATTTAATGAGTGATTGAATTAAAACTTAATAGTTATAAATATAAAATAATATATTAGATATTATTGTTAGTCAGGAGAGAATGTAGATACTTAATAAGGAGGAGTATCTTACGCCATTGAGAAAGTATTTTGTATTTGTTTAATGTTAAGGGGATGTGATCTGTTTATAGGTAAACGAGTCTCATATTGATTATATTTAAAACATGTCTTATTTTAGAAATGTTTACTCATGTCAAAGTAACATGGGATAAATACTAACCTTATCTAAATTCAATTGTTATAGTTAAAGAAAATGTCGGGATATAGTAAGTTTATTAATAGAACCTAACCCGAATCCAAGTAGGGCCTAATATAAGGGACTTGAAAACTCTGCTTAGGGTCATACGCCTATAAACAGGCCACAATATATATATATATATATATATATATATATATATATATATATATATATATATATATATATATATATATATATAAACAGAGTAAAACTCTCCATACAATTAATGTGCTAGTATAGATGTGATCATGTGATATATATATATATATATATTAAAACAAGTCACTAATTGTGCAACTTGCATTTAAGCTTGTGCTAAAATGTTCACTAGATGGAGTTTACCACTAGCTCCAAACAAGCCTTAATTATAAGTGTCAACAGAGAAAGAATTCAAAATTTCTATCATAATATCCTCATCTTCAGATCAATTGGTTTTGAGCTTAATGGCTGACCTCAGTGAAGACTTAGGATTTCAGAAACTAAATCTAAAATTCTAACCGGGAACACTTATTTAATATGTTACTGTCTGTTTAAAAACATTAATTTTTTTTAAACATATTCTTTGTAATTTTTTTGAAGTCTAAAACATTAATAAGTTTATATCTGAACTTTATATCCCTCAACTTTAATTATATTCTACCATTTAATTTAATATAATTATTATCACCTTTAATACATGTTTATCGATTATAAGTTAAACTACAGGAACAGACCCAACAGTTTAAACAGAGGTAAAATACCATTGATAACATAGACATCAATAATTCCATGGTCAGACCAGGTTATACAAAGTCTAAAATGACCACAACAAAACCTGCCATCCAAAGAATTTTATTTGTTTTGAGAATCAAACTCAGGTGCTAGCTGACCATATGTTATATAGCCAGCATGATTTGAATGATGGATGTACAATCAAACACTTATAATATTCCAAGCTAGCTCCTAATCTTAAACTGGAGTCCAGCACTTTAACATAACACACAGATAAAAAAAATCTTTTTAAATAGATAATGATGCTCTGACAAGAGAGGAGAGAGAGAATAGACTAAATAATACTTAAGCCAACATTAATATTTATTCAAGCATATATATATATATATATATATATATATATATATATATATATATATATATATTGAACCGGGTGTGGTGTATTCTTTTATGTCTCTCGTGGAAGAAAACAGAATCTATACATTTCACTTTTGACTCTTTAATAAAATAAATTGTGAAACATTATTGTAAAACTTTTATACAAAATATGATGCAATTATTTAATCCTAATATATTTAATCTACACCAAGGCAATTTAAATATTGCACCACAATGGCCCCTTAGGCAGAGAATAATAATGCCCAGAGGACACCTGTGACCAAATCAGAGCTATATATATATAAATATATAACTATGACAATGTTTGAAAAACACAGATCTTCTCAGCTGCAGAAATTAACACCAATTAATTCGAAGCAATTTCTTGTTTTGGAGTAAACCCCAGGTGCCCGTCAGTTACCCAAAGATAAATGATACACTTTGAATGATTGGCAAACTAATTCAGTGCCTGAGATATTCCAACTAGCTCAATAAAAAGGAATATAATGCATTTTTGTTTTAATTAGTGGTAAAAGAATTGACCAACAAATATTAAGCTTAAAGATAATTTATTTAACTGAATATTTCTTATTGTAAAGTTTAAATTACTTTTATAAAATGTTAATTAACTTAAACAATAATAATTACAAGCATTCAATGTTTATCTATTATAATTTAGAAACTAATACTATGAATTCTTTTTAAAATTAAACACTGATTTTTATATATAACTACATGCATTCTTAATAAATCAGACAATATCATATAATGTAACAAGATTATTAAATAAACACAAAACATTTAAAACAGGCACATCAATAGTTTGTTTATGCATGCTATAGAGTTCTTTTATTTTACTGACTCTGGAGGCTTCAAGGATAGCAATGGCTACATTATTTTCAGAAATGAAATAAGAAAGGTTATTCATTACTTATAGAATTTGAACGTTGATTTTGCTGGCTGCTATTTAAGTGATAATTTTCCAACAGGTTGGTTTTGAAGTTTTATGGAGGTTCCTTTGCTTACTATATTGTGGGACTATTCTTTAAGATAGTTAGATATTACTGGCAGTTTTTCAAGTTGTTAGGCAGTCATCACTTTTACCGGGCAGGTTCCATCAGACTCAGTCTGGAGAAAGGCCATATAATTCCAATGGTTGTTATCACTGCATTATCCTAGTAAGTACTGATTCATTGACTGATTGACTGAACTTATTGAACAACTGATAGACTGAACTTAACTGACTGACTGATGAAAAACCAGACTATATATGTGATGACCTGTTGTCATTTTGTTGATTAGTTTTTATATATGCCAGCTATATCTATTTTTGGAATTCATCCACTGTTTTGATTACATTTTTTCATATGCTTTTGATCCTGTTTTCAGTTGGTATCCATTGCTAATTCCTGTTGTTTATAGGTCCTTTAATTAGCAGCCAATGCAAATTCCATTCTTTTGTGTAGCTTCTGAGTATTTGCAATCATTGAGAGAATATTTAACATGCACACATTTTACTATTTCTTTATGTTTACAATCAATTCATTATTTACAATCTTAAATGAAAATAGATTTCTAGTTTTATTTCTTAAGATTTATTTCTCTTTTTTTTTCTTTAATAGTTCAAATGAAACAAAAGTACTTTTACTTTCATGTTATATATTTATAGTTTAAACTGATATACTTTTAATTTTCTAAGTTAATTTCATTTCCCTTTCAATCAGTCTTTAAACTTTTATTTTTAACATTTCTAAACCAAACTCTCTCCTCTTCTACTAATTAATTGGAACTTTTACTGATAAATGACATTTATACAAAAGTTTAAAACTCTTTTAATTTTAATAGATTATTTCTTTTTTTTAGCGAAGTCCATTCTGTTTAAACTAATAATAATAAGAACTCTTTAGACTTTTAACTCTTTATTTAAATGAGATGTTTTATTTCAATCATTTACTGACAACTTACTGATTTTATTAATTACTAATCAAGTTTAAACATTTTAGTGATTGTAAACAATTTTAATGAGCACTACTCAGCAGTGTTACAATATATAATATAACAATCCATTATTTAACATAAAGAAATATAAATAATTAATCAGCTTAATTTGTAAAGTAGTTCTTCATTAAAGCTCATTTAATTTTCAAAAGATAAAGGGTCTATAGAACATTATCCTATGGAAAAATATCTTTACCTAGGCATTTGTGATATTAAATGATACAATTCATTTGGTTTAGGTTTCATTAGTGTTACTTTCCAACTGGTTGACTTTTCTGTCTCCATTGATGTTTTCTGGCTTGTTTTTTATTCTTCAGCTTGATAATGTGAAAGAAAGAAAAAGTAGTGGTTGTATCTATTTCATGACTTAAGAATCGGTTCCAGATGTGAACAATTGATTTTAGCAGAGGACTTTGGGACTAAAGCCCAGTCAAACATTTGTAAGATGGTCTAGAAATGAATGCTGCTAGTTCTGCAACTTCTGCAATAATATTTTTCACAACAGTAATGATTGTCTCTGCTGAAATTTATATTTCTGACTCTCTAGAGCAATGAATGACATAACAGCCAAAATGAAAATCAAAAATATTTACAGACTCAAGAGCTAAATAATTTGATCACAAAATAAAAACTGGAATAAATAACAATATTTGGTTGCAATTTTTATACCCTTTTCTTTCATTGTTCTTTATTCCTTATCATGATTTTTAATTTTGATCATAACTTAAATCAGTTTCTATTAAAATTTACATTTACTTTTATTTCATCTTTTCCTTAAATTAATGTATTATCTGGTTGATAGTTTTACATGGTTTTAATTAATTCAATTGTTAATTTTATGTTTTTTTTTTATCCACCAGTAATCTTTGTAACTAATTACATTTTTGCAAGTTTTCATTTTTACAAATTAATTTCTATTCTGTTTTCACACTTGCTTACTTTTGTAAATATTCTATTATTTTAATTTATATAAAAAAAAGGGTGATTATTAAATATTTTTAGTTTAGATTTTGTCCCCACAAGCTCTTAATAAATAGTTTTAGTCTATTTTAAAAGGACAAATAATATAATCCAATTTTATTATTAGAAGTATATACTGTTATTCTTCTAATTTACTTTCTTTGCATATATATATATATATATATATATATATATATATATATATATATATATATATATATATATATATATATATATATATATATATATATATATATATATATATATATATATATATATATATATATATAGTGAATATTCAGATTAATCATCAAAGTATATAAAAAACATAAAGAAGTTTGTTGATATTGCTTGGTTTTTTTTTTTTACTTGATAAATGGATAATGGGAGATCTTGAAAATATAAGTTTATATTGATAATCATGGCAACCTAAAGCTTTTTAAATAGTATTGTTTAGTGCTAATTCTAGCTTCAAAATACTAAATTCATTATAATCAAACTCAAGAACAACATATAGGCAAATAAATAAATTTTGGACATGATTCAGTGTGATATAAAAGTTTACTTGAATAGGATCAGTATTATTTTTACATGTTTTTATTTCTGTTACTGCAGACACAATGGTAACATTATTGCATATAATTGAATGTTTTATGTCAGATATTTTTGTTTGTAAATTAATTTTAAAAATAATTATTATTAAAAAACATAAGTAAATTGTTTATATTTATAAAAGGTATCAAGGTTGTAATGTCAATTCTTTATTTTGGTTTTGAAATAATAGGAAATATCATATTGAACTTAGATTTCATTTCAATGTATCCATTTTTCTCTCAACTTCCATCACACTTGCAAAACAAAGTGGAAAACTGTTGGGAAATATAATTCTCCATTGAGCTTTATTTGAGTAATTCAACAGTTGTTATGACATCATAACTTCAGAAAGAACATACTATAAATAACCAGAAAAGACTATAATAAGAGTTCTCATTTTTTGTCATTGCCAAGAACAGATGTGTTTCTATGTTCTTTTAAATAAAAATTCTTCAATAATTTTTAAACTGTTAAACTATAAAAATATGGAAAAGTAGAAACATAAATTATCTGCCCATTCATTCGAATGGAAGCTGGTAAAGGAGTTCCAGAAAGGACAACAACAAAAATGTGAAAAGTGAAATCTATTTTAAAAAAAAGTGTGTTGTATGATATCGGCTATTTTTATAACAAAGATATTTCATGTTTAAAAATTTAAGTATAACTACCATTGCATTGGATGGATACCATGTTACAAGCTAAAAAAAATATTCAGGATCAATTGGATTAATTTATATTATAAAAGGAATAGTTAAATTTCACTCTTCTCTTTAAAAAGAAAAAAAAGAAAGAAAAGGGCTGTTATTAAAATTCACAGGATTATTCTATCTGACCATTATTGCTAATGGAAGGAAACATTTAAAGTTCAACTTATATTTTCTTTGAAATAAACTCATCTCTACATCATAGGACTGAGGATAAATAAATTATGATGAATCAGTGGATATGAAAGTGGACAGACTTTTACTTTGGGTATGATTTTTTATGCATATGTGTGAATATTTTTATATATTTTTCAAAATAATAATTTACATTTTATTTTATATCATAGATAGTGTACATTTATATTTAATAGGGTTTACGAAATGAAGTTCTCAGAGAGATTCATTTATAGATTATTTAAACTCTTGTGTTAATGCGACCGATATTTTTTAATATCCAGTTTGAATTTTGTATGTTTTAAATTTTAACTACAAATATCGGACAAAAAAAAAGTTTAATTATAGAGTTTTATTTTACATTTGTTTAATTATTATGCTAATGAACAAATAGAAATCCATTTTATTTAATTCCATATATTTGATATCTGTTATCTAGAAAATTTTTCATTAAGATATTCAAAATCTCTCCTCCCATTCAGTTTTTATGTATACATATTATTAGTTTTGCAACACAATTTAGAGTTACCCACAGAAATTTTACCATTTTTTATTAATTCAGTCAATCAGATATTATAGATTAATCTCCTATTGTACTTTATTATTAATTTTACCAATTCTTTTTTTTATATAATCCAATAGATTGAGTTGTTTTAAATGACGTGACTCGTTTCATTTCTTTTTTATTGAGATTGCATAAGAGGATTTTGTCATTTTAAAATTCGGTTCAAGATTCAAACTCAACTTGGTAAGTGAACTAGAATATAAAATATGGTATGTTTTGCATATTATCATTTTTTTTAAATTTTATTCACAGATAAATTTTATATAAATTGTTGCATTTGAATATTATACATTATGTTTTATTTTAGTTAATATTACTGGTAAGTAATATCATTATTTTAGAGTTGATCACTTCTTTGATTGTCTAATCCCATCATAAAAATCTAAATAGATTGTATTTTATCATTGGTTTATAATAACTTGTCTTAAATACTTTTTATAAACTTCTCCAAAATGAAGAGTGCAGGTATTATTGACTGGTTTAATTGAATATTATCTTTGAATTGGAATAAATGTCAACTATAATCATATAGTCTAGTTGTTACGAAAACCAATTTCATATTCGATTATTTGACGATTCAATAAATAATATTAATAATTATAGGTTGGTCAACATCCAATGGAAACTTAATATATCTTTTATATAATGTAATTGGGCATTGTAGAGTTAGAAATTAGCTAATAGATTTGTTGATAGTAAATTCTCGTGGAGTATTCTGTTTTAAAATATAAACGAAGCAATAATAAAGTATTGCTTTATTAAAAGATATGAATAAATTTATACATTATGTTATAGCGTCTTATTAAATTAGATGTAGATTAATTTGTTTAAACATTTAAAGGAGTGCATAAGTTTTCAAAGTATTTTTCAAAAGGTTAATTAAATATTAAAAAAGAAATAATTATGTATCGCTTTATTGAAAGAAATGAATGAAATGTTTCTGTCTTGTATTTAGCGTTTTATTAAACTAGATAGACATTCGAGTCAAATATTATTTTGTTTCAACATGTAAAATAGTGTCTATATTTAAAAATGTTTGTAAAATGCAATTATAGTTATTTAGAAGCTCATCTATTTAAATAAAACACAGTATCATTAAATATTAAATAGATATGAATTATTACAATAACAATAGATTAATAAAGTATACTGAAATCTGCTTTAGTTATTTATTTGAATTGATTTTCATTAAATTACTAATCAAATAGTTAGCTTAATCATATATTATTGTTTGGGCAATGATATACGATTTCACTGCTCATTGCAATTTACTTTGTAATCGCCATAGATTTGTTGATGTCTGGAGCAGATAATCTCATTATTCTTTCGTTTTATATATAGCTTAAACAAATTAGCTTTAGTAGAGATTATTAGTGCTTTATGATGGTTTGTTACATAATGGCAACCCGATTGAGCTAGATTAGATTACATTAAATTATATATATATATATTTGATTTTTGATCTGATCAGATTGATAATCCACCCCATCATCAGCATTGACAGATTTAGGCTGTTACAATTGCTTATAATAACTTCTTTCATATACACTTTAATGCAAAAACAAATTTTTAATAAAACTTCTTTATTTTCTTTACAGTTTCAACTATCCAGCAGTCTTCATCAGAGCTTTCTTAATATTCATCTCCTTTTTTTTTTAAAAAAAAAGGACTGCTGGGCAGTCTAAACTGTGAGGAAAATAAAGAAGTTTTATTAATTTATCTTTTTTTGCATTAAAGTGTATATAAAAAATCAACTTATTTATTTATTCAACTATTTTTTTCTTAATACTTATGATTATATATTTTGAATTAAGTAGATTTTTCTAAAATGCAATTTTGTAAAAAGATTGGATTATTCATATATATATATATATATATATATTGCTCATAATAACTTCTTTCAAATACACGTTAATGCAAAAAAAAAAAAAAAAAAAATTAAACTTCTTTATTTTGCTGAGTGTAAAACAACATTTTGGTATTGATAGAAAATTTATATCTGCAATAAGAGAAAAAAATGGAATTATTACCAAAAAGAGAGATGACATCATGAAATTAGTAAAAGACTTCTATCAATAATTATATAGTAATAAAGAACTGATATTGGTAAAAGACTTCCATCAAGAAATATATAGTAATAAAGAACAAGTACCTCCTATATCTATTATATATTTTGAATTGCCCAGAATTCAAAAAGAAGAAGTAAGACTACCAATTAAATTTATAAAGAAAGAAAAGACTCCAGATAATGATAGAATTATAATTGATATATTAAAAGAAGCAAGTAAAAAATAGAAACATGTTAGCAAAGTTATATACCAAATGTCTAAATGATAAAAATGTACCAGATGATTGGAATAATGTACTATTAATATTAATATTTTAAAAAGGTGATGAAGAAAATGTTAGAAATTACAGACCTATCAGCATTTTATCAGTTTTATACAACTCATCTACAGAGAACATTGAATTTCCACCAACCAAGAGAACAAGCCGAGGTGAAAAGTGTTTTTGTACATTAGATCATATGCAGGTATTGATAGAAGTTATAGAAAGGACAAATGAATACAAATTGTCATTATGCTTTGGATTTGTAGCTTATCAAAATGCATTTAATTCTATAGATCCAGAATAATGTCATATTTAAAGAATATTTATAAAAATCCAATAATAATACTAGGAAAGTCAACATTGAGAAGGGTGTAATACAGGATGACTTCATATTTACAAAATTCTTTACAGTAGTGATGCAAGAAGTATTTTGGGAATTAAAATGGAAAGCTAAGTGAGGGAAAATAAATAAACATTATTTAAGTCATTTAGATTTTGCAGATGATGTAGTTGTTTTTTGAAATAATACTTTAGAGCTGCAGGAGATGTTGCTGGCGTTATCAAATGAAAGTAGAAAAGTAGGACTAAATATAAATGTTTAAAAGACTAAAGTAATGTTTAATGAATTTTCTTAAAATATGAAATAAAGATTGATGAGAATGCATTAGAAGAAGTTAACAGCTACAAATATCTAGGTCAGAATATTTATACAGATGGAAACATAATGGATGAAATTAATCATAGTATTAAACTTGGTTGGAGTGCTTTTGGTAGAAATAACTTGATATAAAAAAGTATGCCTATGTTTGTGAAAAGGTATTTTTCCAGTTCTTAATTATGGATCTGAGACCTGGACACTTAATAGAAGAGCAATACAGAGACTTCAGACCACTCAAAGAAATGTGGAGAGTGCATGTCAGGAGTAACATGAAGAGATCAAAAACAATATATGGGTAACAGACCAAACAGATGTAAGTGACATCATTAAAAGAATTAAAAGACTGAAGTGGAGTTGGACTGGACATGTTGCTAGAAGAGATAATAATAGATGAATAATTGAAATTATAAACTGGATTGCAAAAAATTTAAAAGACCCAGAATGAGGCCACATGTGAAATGGATGGATGAAATAAGAAAGTGTGCAGGGATGTTGTGGAGAAAGGAAGCTTAAGTTTGGAGAAGATGTATTGAACTGGGAGAAACTTTCATCCTGCAGTGGACTGATAATGGTTGATGATGATGATGATGATATATCTTCTATTGAAATTTTAAACTGAATGAATTTTATATTTACATTATTTATGATATTATAAAATTTAAAAATAATTATTCTTTAATAAAAACTCCCAAATAAGTGTTTTTAGTAAAAATGTTTGTCTTATTATGGCTTCTACCCTTGAAATTTTTTATTTCTATTTGAATATTTCTGCACAAAACTTTATTTAAAGAAGTCTTCATGATTATTATTTTATTTTTAGTTTAATACTTTTAATTTAAGTAATTTTGATTTAAATATAAATTTATAGAAGACAAATAGTAAATTTCTGAAAGTAAATGTTTGCCTAATGGTTTTTTATTAATGTTAAAACAATACTGTAATACAAATGGAGTACAGGAATAAAAAAAAAGATTTGTTGATTTTGCAATGCATGTGTATAATAATAATATTAATAATTATTAATAATAAAATCTAAACTAGATGCTAATTACAAATGGAAAAAACTCAAATGTTTAAAATAAAAATAAATGCAGCTAATTAAAATAAAAAATTTGAATAAAAAAAGCAAATGAAAAATTAATAGCTCTAGTGAATAGTGACGTTTTCTAAGTGATTATTTGGTATAAAATTTGAAATGCAGAAGTGCTAAACAAATTAAGTAAAAATATTATTTATAAAAATAAATAGGAAAAGAGTAAATAATTTATTATAATTATATTTAAACGAATTATAGATAGTAAAAGAAGAAGTTATTAAAAAGAACGAACTTCATATATCACTTTAAAGAAAGACCATAAAGATTGACTAGAAATAATAATGCGTGAAAATGATGATTATGATTATAGATACGCCATCGCAATATCTTTTTTTTTTGTTTTGTTTTTTTATAAGTTGCTGCCATTTTTATTGATTTTGCTATAATTTTCATTAAAAACTAAAACTACAAAATTGTCGCGAATATATACACAGTATTATAGCACAACCCACAATTTATGTTTTATAATAGTACGCGGCATGGAGGGTAGGTTTTTGTAACATTCATTTCTATCTATTGACTTTGACATCTTTAAGTGAAAAAAAAAAAAAATAATAAATTTTTTTTATTCAAGAAATAGTGAGCTCTACAGCAAAATTGTATATGACTTATTAAATTTTAAATTATATCTAGTACAAATTATTTGTGACAATCATTTATAAATTAACTGTGAATTTTTAACACAGATATTTTTTTTCACAAAGTAAAAAATAGTACTACACTATAATTAATCTAAATATATATATATATATATTGAAGTGGTAAATCTGTAGTACATATTTAACTTCACTGCCTGATGACATTACATACCTTTAAAGTAGGTTTGAACCTGTTTATATGTTTATTTGGTCATTCAGGAATGTTAAGCACACATATATACCCATATCACTTCCACCCTGTTTATTTAAGAAAAGGTTATGTGTAACCAGTTGAATTATTATTTTATATTAAGTATATTTTATTTTCAAGCTTGTAAATTCCCTTCACTTAGGTAATTGTGTATGTACGTATATGTATTACAGATATAAAAATAAATACAATTAATGTAGAGCTAAAGCAATGCCAGAAATTCTAAAAAGTATTATTACAATTTTAAAATGTCATTCTCATTTCAAGTCAAACCAAAAATCATATTTTAAAGTTATTTGCAATTTTAAAAATACGTTTAAATAATCTGCTTTCTGGAACGTATTGTTTACATCTTCCAATATTGCTAAATTTCAAGTATAGGAGGAGCAGAAGTTCTAGGAACGCACGGAAGGAGTTCAAATCACTCTTCTCTCTGGTATTTGTGTAGAGAGTGGAAATAAAATGGACTGTGAGTAAAAGGAATTTGCCTCCCTGATCTTAAATCGCCTTTGTTCTGCTTCCTTGCCATGTCATCGCTACTTGAGAACTGTTATGTCTAATTGTGAAAGAATATTGGAAGATGCCTACCATTATTTTATTAATATTGTACCTTGCTAAACTTCGTATACGTTATTATAAGTGGCCACCATAACTTCTAAAGGTAATCCGTTTTGCCGAAGAATGAACTCTTAATTCTCCTCACTTCATTTCTTTCCTAAATCTTAATTGTAATCAGAATGTAATCTTTATTTATTTTATAACTGATTATAAACTTAACTATCATTAAATTTGTAATTTTCTCTCTTAAGTTTTTAAATTTGTTCTTTGAAACGCTAAGCACAGAATTATGTACTGTAAATTTATTATTAGTTTTTTTTAAGTTTCACATTCTTAATTATTTTATTTCATGTGGCAAAACTTATTTTAAATATATATCTTATTAAATTAGTTTTAGTGTGCTAATGTTTTAATCTAGTGAACTTATATTATTTCAATCATCATTCCGATATTTTGGAACATTTAAATAGTTTAAAGTAAAATTTCTTACTGAACGCTGTTCGCTCGGTTAAATATTTTGAAATTATGGTTAATGGCGAATTGTTTAAAAATCATATCACTATCGATATTTAATTGCAATTTATGTTCTTTTAATAAATTTGATTATTAATATACTTTAATAACTATTTATTACTTATACACCATTAAGAGTTAAATTAATTAATATATTGTTGTTTAGGAATGCTTGGGCTTGTTAAATAGGAAAAATAATATTTTTCCCTCTTTTATATTCGACATCCTAAATTTATTAAAGTTATACGTATGATGCTGAGTGGGTTATCATTTTATCATGGCTTTACGCATGCTATTATTGCTTTATTTAAGCTTAAATTATTTCATTAGTCATTTAAGACTTAAGCCATATTCACATTGCTTACTTATGATAGCATTTTAAAGAATTATATTTTGCTTTATCATATTTACTCATCCGAAATCCGGATTTTCTTCACATAACTTGTATAGGAATGAGGTTTGGTAAAACCGATCTCAGGATAAACATTAGAGTATTAAGGCTCTTCATGTGACATGTTGGAGGGTGTGCCATGGAATCCATACCACTCATATTTTCAAATATTGCCTTGTGATAAATACAAGTGGAATCATATATGTGATAAAGCCTTCCGGTCCAAAGACGGACATGTTCTCCATTTTAAACACTGTCATTATAGTTAGCACTGCGAGTTCTTTTATATGTAGTTCTCATTTTATTTAAAAGATGTGGTGCAGTGATGTTTATAAACCACTCATTTTATAATTAGTCGAATATTTTAGGATTGTCACGGTAAAGCTAATTTAGGCTAACCCATTCCTCATTTGTACTGGCCCAAATATGCTCATAAATGATAAATTATTAACTATCATATCAAGAGTAAACCTCTCATTAGAGATGAATTTGTAAACGTCCTTATCATTACTTAAAGTAATGATCACTGCATTGATAACATTAATTTATTATTATACTATAACTCATTAGCATACTAAATCAGTTGCTTATATGTAAAGTAATAACCACATTAAATCTGTGCTATGTTTTCTAATGTAATTAAATTGTTTATATTTATTAAATTATTATATTTTAATAATTACTCGTGCGTTGTGTCTTACTGACTCTCACTCATTAAATTCCATTAAATATTTATAATAGTGTTAGTAATAGTTAAAAGTTATAACTTATCATTTCAAATAGATATTTATTTCTGGGTTATTCTGTTCTTGCTCATTCTGGATGGATACTATTTTATAATTCATGTTTCTTTTGCAATGCTAGCTGTGTGCAATTCATTTAAAATTTATAAATTGTCCCTTCACATAAGGTTTTGATTGAGCCAAATTTAAACATTATTTATTTATGCTAATTACCCTGTAGTTCTCATGTTTCTCTGCTGTGTCTCTGGGACCAGAATGAATAAAATTTCATGTTATCATCAGAAATGTTGTTTATAATGTTATAGTTTTAGAGAAGAGCAAATAGGGCAGAATTCATGATAGCTCCTGACCTGTGTATCTCAGGCATGAGTGGATTTAAGGTACTTTTGCTTAGATTCTAAACCTTGTTAAATGAACATACAATTCTGACCGGTACAATATATATATATATATATATATATATATATATATATATATATTATTTTATAAAATAAATTGTATTTAAAAACTGAATTTATATATATATATTTTACACATATACTATTTCAAGAAAACACTGTTTGATTTTAGTAGCCCAAAGAGGGATAGTGCAAGAGTGCCGCTATCAAGTGACAATATTTAGATCGTCGATAGTTGGGAGTTTGCCATTGCTTGCCATTTTTTTAATACAATTTATTTTACTCTTTTAATTTGAAAACTACGTCATAAACCTTAATGAGTTCTTAGGTTATTACCATCCAATCTATTGGCTAAATAGTGAAAAATTGTTTATTTTAAGGAATATTTTTTTATAATTTTTATTCATATTTGATTTAAAAAAACACACAAGGATTATAAAATATATACAATTCGAAGTTAGCAAGAAAAAATTTTGTCCTTTTGATTGCAATAAATTGTGCTGGTGCCCTTTTTGTATCTGTGTATTTTTTTTTTTCAATTCTAAAATTAATTTTGTTTTTTTCATTATAAAATGCATCTATAGAGAAGTTAAACAGTCAATTCTCTTTGTTTGTAACAGCTAATATTATGGAGCTATTATTACCGTATTTCTTGAATGATTTGAAGAGCAGAGGTGGTATAGTTAAATAAAAATTATTATTAAGAGTTTTATATTCTTCCCAGCCTAAGTTTAAGTAACTATTTCAACCAAGCCCTCTCTCTGGATCATGGGTTTGAGACAGGTTATAGCATATGTTCTCCATTAGTTTAATCACAGTATTTTGCCATTCAGTTTTAGATTCATAATTGTGATCATATGACTTATTTGAATTTTTTTACAGAGTCAGCAGAAGATTTAGAGCCTTTGTTAATATTTTTATCTTCTTTTTCCTCTACTAAATTTCCATAAGTTGTATCAATTCTGTGTTTATATTCTGTGTTTAGTGTGTTTTTTTTTTATTATTAGTTATAAATTTAGAATTTGTGCTTGCCTTACCATAAGAATCATTAAATTGTAATTTATTGGTTTTATATTATGCCCTTTAATTAAATGTTGCTTTTGTGACCCTGCATAATCATTTTTGTTCATTGCATAACTGTCTATTTGATTCTGTGATTCATTATGTTTAGCAAATCTTTCATTTTCTGTAGCCAAATTGATCATGTCTGTTTTAAAAGATGATTCAGTGTTATTTTCTTGTTCATTTTCTTTAGAAATAAATATTATTTTGAATAAATTAGCATTTTTGATATTCTTCACTTTAACAGGAAATCTTTTTTTTTTTTTTTTTGCCTTTTATTTTTCACTAAAACAAAAACAAAAAATTTTTACTTACTCAACTTTTTCTTTGGTTTTCCATCTTCCCCACTCTCTTTTTATTGTAACAACACAATATAATTAGAAACACTTCTTACAGTAGACTAGACCTATAGGTGCACTTAGTGGTCTTGACACATTTTAATTTTTGTGCTTCAATTTTCATGTGTTCCAGTAAAAATAGTTCATATTTTAGGAAATGTTGTGTTGAAAAATGCCTTTATAGATTATAATTTTTAAAAATTAAAATAATTTTGTTACAAACCAAACAAACAGCTCTGTCATCTATATTTGCAAATAAATATATTGTAACGGTCATATTTGTACATTCATGCAAAAAATCCAGGGTTTTGGCAAATTATCCCAAAATTGATCTAAATGAGAAGCTGAGACCTCGAATCAGTTTGCATCTCAGTTTCTTCACCAATGCTATGTGATTTACTACCATATGGATGACAGGTATGAGGTTATTATCATCCTTTTTAGTTCATGTGATGGCAATAGCAAAGAGTGGAGTATGAGACTCAGGAAATAATGACTAAATTAAGAATAAATTAACTAAACACATATACATATATGGCCTATGAGATAATGCATATATTAATAACCAACACTTAATTGGAATAGATTTGGATAATATTTAGGAATGACTTGTGAATACCAAACTAAACACTATTACAATTAAATATATTTGATTATTAAAATATAAGTTAAACAATACAAAATGAAAGAGCATTGGGATTAACACTCACAGTCATTTTATGATGATGAGTAGAATTAAATACAAGATCTCATCTTTTATGCACTTTAAATCATTTAATTTCAAGTTAATTACAATTATTATTATTATCTATGGTTTATCACGATATCTGAATCATGCTATGTCATTCCTATGAGGTTTGCTAAGAGTTAAGTTTACAAGAATGACAATATATTTAATATAACTTATTTATTAAATTATATAATGAGCAATAATGTGGTCCCTATGCATTGTTTTATATAAACTATATCTAGTATTTAGGTCAATGCTGAACTGAATAATATTATGGAGGGCAAACTGGTGATTTGCAGCATAGCTTCAGAAACTATGATGCTATATAAACTAAAGAGTTGTGACCCAAATGTGTAATTACTCAAGAGATTCAGTACCAAGTACTCAGTTACCATGTACCATATGACTTGCTATTACAAAACAAAAAGAACATTTAATTTGGGTGATTGGAGCAGCTTGAAATACGGTTCTGGACCTTCATGTTTCAGATCTAAAAGAGCTGTCCAAACTAATATTAATGGGGAGGCATTAAACCTGAAGCTCATTTTAATAATATATATTGTAACCTAAATTAACTAATCAAAGAGAAATATTATTAAAGAGAAATTCAATTGTATATTAAAATATCATTGGATTTGTCAAAATCCAAATATTATTAAAATCTCAAATATTCAAATATTATATTCATTGTAACTTAATAAAGATGATCAAATGATCCAAATTTATTTAATAATTATGAAAAGATTTAAATATAAATATTTAGCTTAATAAATGAAAAGCATTGTAGCTTAAATTAAATTATGAGAAGAATACCTGAGTAGTGGCTGTTAAACAAAAAGGTCAGACTGAGTTATCAATCATATTAAAGGTCATTGGATTAAATGAAACATACTTCTATAATTAGATTCCTCAAGATATCACAATATCAATAATTATAAACAAATTATTAATAACAATTATTATAACTCAGGTATATGGAAATCATGTGAGGTGAGTACACTAGTAATTCAATAAAATATCTACTCAGGTATACAGAAAGTAGATTTTATCCACTTTCATTTCATGGTTTGATGTTAAGTGCATATGCAAACAAATACCAAGTGAATATGGTCTAGCAGGGTGCCACTAGATTATTTGAATCTACACATGGTTATATCTAAAAACCTTTTCACATGTATCAGGTTTGAATCCCTTTTGGTACCTTATTTCTTACAAAATGTATGATTTTGATTTTAGACCTGTAGCACTGTATGCACTAATATTTAAGTAAACACCTAGGTAACATAAAACATATTTAAACTGAAGTGGAATTCATTAGACATAAATTATTTCTTAGACCTTAGCATAAAAAATGTGTTTCAATATTTTTTTTATAAGTTTTACTAGCTCAGATTACTATTAATTTAGGATGGCAATTCACTCATCCTTGTATGAAATAGATGATGGAATGGTGATTATAATATTACTAAGAAATCACTAAATATTATGAAATCAATATTTATTTATGGCCTTTGAACATTTAAACAGTTCATTAATTAAAACGTGATAATGATGATGATGATAATGATAACGATAATGACAATGGTTTCAACCACAGCTTTAGGACTAAGCCTAAACATAAAATTTAAATTCAGAAATTAATAATTATTGTTAATCTTAGCACTTTTAGTCATATCTTAAACCACTAATATTCAACCATTGATGATGAATGATCACACTTGCTAAAGACTACTCTTAATGAAATATATATGCCTCGTTTAATAACATAAACTAATATTTATTACTGCATTTCTAACATAACATAAAAATTTCTATATTTACATGAAAATTTATATTAACAATAACAACAATAATCATAATCGACTGTTTTAAAATCATAACATTAAATTTTAAATTCCTCCCTCTTTCCCATAAATGTATTTCAAAAGTATATTGTATCAACAAGAAAAGTATTTCATATAAAAAAAATATTCACTCATTGGCACACATACCTTATAATCTAACAGGTAAGCAGAATGTAAAAAAAAAATGTTAGTAGAATTGAAAGAGCAAGTGTTACCAAACAAGTTTTAAATCATTTTCTCCCCCTCCCTTCTACCTCTGAAATTCTATACTTTCTTAAAACAAAATAATTTAATATTTCAACACTGCTTATTACATCACATTCGCAGACAATTATAGACATATAAAAATATTATTATGTATGTGCGTGTTTTATCCCATAATAACAACATATTATTTAAAACCAAAATAATAATACAAAAAATTATTTTACACATTAATATTTCGTAACTGTAAATTAATAAACAAATAATTTTGATACATTCAAGATCATTTATGGAGTTGAAGGCTATTATTAGTAAGAAATTATTCTTTTAATCGATCTGAATTGTCTTTATAAATAAAATATACCACTTTATTGCTAAAATTTTTTAAGACTCTGCTATCATAAAAAAAATATATCAAAAAAAAAATAATTTATACAACCAGTTTTTTGTAGCGACTTCTAATGAGTCAAATTTCTCTTGTTTAATGTCTATCTTTGGCAGCAACAATTTCCGTGTTTCTTTGGAACAATCTCTTTCTTAACGTGTATAATTATTTGATGACGATGATCCTATTGAGGTTATTTGCTTTAGCGGACAATTTGAAAATCTTTATATTAATTTTTCTTCTCTTCCTGTCAAGCATGATTCTTTTAGTGGATGAAATACAGCAGTTGTTTTCACATTTATAAATTTCCTGGGTTTTAAACTCAGTTGCTGGAACAATTAATTGGACTTGATGATTAATATTTATCAGTAGATTAATTCATCTTTCTGATCTTCGAATGCAGGTGAATGCTTTCTTCTTTCTATTTAAAAACATATTATTTCTCTGGTCAGTTGAAAGGTGTAGAATATTATTTTTCAGATAAACATCTTTTTTTTCCTATATGATCTGCAGCTCCACAATGGTCAGGTATTGATGGAACACATATATAATTTTTCTCCCCCTTCATTTCTTATATTTTCAACATTCAAAACTTGATAAAAAATGATTTAAAAAAATTATCTACCAGAACTAAAATGTTTGTCTGCTTTAGTTTCAATAATTTTTAAAAAGTCTCTCTCACAATATATTATAATAACAATAATCTAATAATAGTCTAATTTAATAACTCAACTGATTTTCCAGACTGCTTTTATATCCAATTTTTGGGTCAACTCACCCAATTAGAGTGATAGTGTGAATTGCTATTTTTGACCAACCCCAAAAAATCACACACCTGGTTTTCAGACACTTTTGTCTTAAAAAATAGACTTAATCCTTTTTCATGTATATCTGTAATATCTAAAATTGGAGTTTCTTTTTTCTAATCTTAAGATAAGACAATTTCAAAATTAGAGTTCCTACCCAGCTTAAGCTCCCAAAGTGACAAACAATCATTTACAACAAAAACAAAATTGCTACAAAAATAGATATCTGATTCAACAGATTTCCTCTCTTAACTTAAAATTGTAAAAAAAAAAAATATTTGACAGATTTAACCCTTCTTTTTCTTTCAATATTTAATAAATGTAAATTTCTGTATGTAATGTACATGCATACTTTATCATTTCACATCATTCATAAACTGACATTAAATAATATAATTGCTAGCTTAGTAATTATAACCCCAATATTTAAAATTAAATCCTTAGCTTTTAAATCCCAATTACAATTATAGAAAAGCAAAATAGAAGTATAGAATAAGATATTAGAATTGATCAAGCATAGGTTAGTTTTAAAGAAAGTTAAATATCTGAAATATAAAACAATCAATAGCTTACACCTACACTGCCCATACGTATGCGTTATAACTTTGCTTTTTAACAGAAAAATTTAATATTGAATAGTTTAATTGTGTGTATTACCTTTCTATCAACATACAAACAAATAAAGAATATAATTGTTGACCCACTCTCTTTCTGTCTAAAGCTTTTAGAACTGGATCTTGTAGGTTTGAACTTGGATGCCCTACAGCTTCTTTTTTTATATAAAAAATGTGATGATGATTTTGTTCATTTTCTCTCGTGCACATTACTATAAATTTAGCTAATGACTAAATTGTAATGGCACAATATATATATATATATATATTGTAGCAGGAGAAAGATCTTTGAGATTCGCATATACTGACCCCGGGGGCGCCACTAGTCCGAAAATAGGGACTAGACATTTATTTTAGGGTGGACAGGATATGTGAATCAAAAGGCACCGAACTACACTCAGGGAGGAACAAGATATCTTAAATATTATTTAGACAGCTGAGAAATCAAAGCACAAAGACAAACATCAGCAAATTAATTTAAACAATTTATTAATTTTATAAGTTAGACAATATAGTAAAGATATCTAGCCATGGATATAAAAGTGACTTATGTTAACATACGTATATTTACCAGAGAGTGCACAAGAGTACGACAAACACGAAGACATTAAACATTTTGGCAATAAAATTCTCTCACTTAAAATATAAGAAATGGTTAGGATAATATTGTCTTGCTGGCCAGTTGTAAAATTACAAAAACAAACAACAACCCTCCTGAATCAGGGATAATTAAACAGTTACTGTCCCGCCAGAAATTAACGTAACCAGTGCGAACGTCCGAGCAGTAATATTCTAATTACTGTCGTTAAAACGCCACAGGACTGCTGGCATAATACTACATTCAAAGTAAACATGGTTGATCTCACCTACAAGACAGCAGCAGATATTTGATTACGATCTTATTTAATCCAGAAAGAAATAGACTATTTTCAGACAACCCGAAAAAATAACTTGACAAATAGCCAGCAAAAAGATTTTGTTGTTTGCCCAAACTGTGCAAACGGAACATGTTTAAAGATTCTTTATTGTACAACTTCGGCAGGTAAATAAATAAAGATTATGAAAACTGCCAATATGTTTTGTAATAGTTAATGAAATAATCAGGTATATATTAAACATATAAAATACAATCTCCTAGTGCACCCTCTGATAAACAAAAATTGCAAACAAATTTGGAATCTTAAAACTAATATTCCAAGACACTTTAAATACTAGAAAAAGTACATTCAGATAATAAATAATTAAAAACAATTAATACCATTTTAAGACATATTTATCATTAGATTGAGTGGAGATTTAATTAAATTCAATTTATTTACCCTTGCTAGAATAGGAAAAAGTTTAGCTTACGGTAAGACAGAGTCCTAGTGATTTAGTGACGAGTGTGCACTTTTGCTAATAGTTCATCTTTCAGGTCCTTTGACAGTGGCAAGGCAGAGGCAGTGTTTATTTTAGAAGTTTATGGCATGACTGAAGGAGATCTGGTAGGCATGGGTCTGTCCTTTGTTTAAATTAGCCAGACATTCTAATGATGGCAAAACTCACAGCGGGGATTTTGACATCTTGCACAGCAACGAAGTTTATCAACAATTATTTAAGTTTTTAGTAGGAATTAAACGTCTGAACAGCTACTCACAATGGTATCTTTTTGCAGGCCATAATCCAAATGTGTATCTAATAATGAATCTCTTCTCTCTCTCTCGATTTGTGGGCTATCCTTGCCTTGCTACATTTCCCACACAAAACTTTCATTAGTGTCCATTCTATATTACAGGCAGGGCAAATATTAATTTCCTGCACAATCTAATTTAAGACTTCCAACCAGGAATAATTGAAACAAAAACAATAAATACAAAACTAAATCTCCGCTTTTTTTTTCATTAACTTTAAAAATATGACTAAAATAAAAGCAACAGGAATATATAATTAGCAGCTTGTCTGTTTTTAATCAAATTGATTAAAACAGGTGGTGAATGTAAACTATTTTAAAATCAATTTTATAAACATTAAATGATCTACTTTAAATATAAATGTGTATGTGTTTTAAATAATAATAAAATTTTTAGCATTAGACATTTAATAAAAATGAAGTTGTTCTTCCTTTATTAATTTTAGTGATAAAACCATTGAATCAGAAATCAATCTGGCTCAACTGCCTCAACACATGATCAAAAAAAAAAAACATTCCTGCAACTGTTTTTTCTTTTTTTTTAAACTATAAACATTTAAAAAACTACCCCTAGAAATTCAGCTGAATGCACTCATGAAAAACCAAAACAATATTTCATTTCTTATATTTATCCATTCTCATAAATCATTAACAATTTTTTTTGTCTGTTTTAAAACAATCCGTCTGATTGCTAAAAGCCGAACCTTTAACTTTTGTCCAGCAGTTCTTTTACTCTTTTTATTAATTTTCTGAAATAAGTTCCTTTCCCTCTCTTATATTTTACCTGCCTACAATTTATGATTTTGTCTCTTTCCCGATCTCTTTTGCTTTCTAGCGTATATACCTGAATCTTTTTCTTAACGAAACTTCCCAATTTTTTTTTTTTTTTTTTTTCTTTTCCCTTTTTCCTTTTTCTATTACTTTTTTCTTTTTCTTCTCTCTCTCTCTCTCTTTTTTTTTTTTTTTTTTTCCCCTTCTCTTCTCCTCTCTTTTTTTTTTCTTTTTTTTTTTTCTTTGCTCTCTTTTCTCCCCCTCTTTTTTAATCTTTTTTTTCCCCTTTTTTTTTTTTATCCCAGAATTCTCCTCTTCCTCCCTTTCCTCTCCTCTCTTCTTTCTTTTTTGTTCTCAGCTCCTCCAGTATTGTTTGTTGACTCTGTTTTATTCCTATATTTTGTTTTGTTATATTTTGTTTCATTTCCAGCTACTCTTGTTGTATTTCTTTCCTCTCAGCTTGCTGACCTTGTTTCATTTCTAGCAACTCTGGTCGTATTTCTTTCATCAACTTTATCATCATCTGTATCTCACTCTCTTCTTCTTCTACTATCTGGGGGTATTTAAATGAAACAGGGCTCTCTTCCAAACGTGCCACCCTGTCACCTTCTTCTTTACCTTCCATTTTTACACAAGGCTAACTCGCTATACTAACTTTTTTTTTTTAAACAAAAATCTCAAAGCAAATAAAATGCTATTTATTTATATGCAAGAAGACAATGAACTATTTTTACTACTTTTAAATTCAAAAATTTACTCTGAACAATTTTTTTTTATTTAAACAACAACAACAAAAAAAAACTCTATTTATTATTTATGTCATATGAAAAAGATGAACTATATATATTTAATTCTTCAAAAAAAATTAACTCCGACAGACTTTTTTTTTAGAAAATACGCTATTTATTGTTTATTTATTTATGTCATATGAAAAAGACGAAACCCCGTTCTACCAAACTGCTCCAACAATACATGCAATAATTAAAAAAAATCGAACCTCTACCGACTAGATCTTGCCACTTACACCTGAAATCTTTCTCAACCATCTAAACAAAATCTCACATGGGTTTGAAAACTCAGAAGCTCCACGTTGACGCACCAAAAATTACTATATAAGTAACAGGAAAAAGATATTTGAGATTCACATATACTGACCCCAGGGACACCACTAGTCCGAAAATAGGGACTAGACATTTATTTTAGCGAGGACAGGATATGCGAATCAAAAGGCACTGAACTACACTCAGGAAGGAACAAGATATCTTAAATATTATTTAGACAGCTGAGAAATCAAAGCACAAAGACAAATGTCAGCCAAATAAATTTAAACAATTTATTAATTTTATAAGTTAGATGATATAGTAAAGACATCTAGCCACGAATATAAAAGTGACTTATGTTAACATACGTATATTTACCAGAGAGTGCACAAGAGTACGACAAACACAAAGGCATTAAACATTTTGGCAATAAAATTCTCTCACTTAAAATATAAAAAATGGTTAGGATAATATCATCTTGCTGGACAGTTGTAAAATTACAAAAACAAACAACAACCCTAGTTTCCTGAATCAGGGATAATAAAACAGTTACTGTACTTCCAGAAATCAACATAACCAGCGCAGATGTCTGAGCAGTAATATTGTAATTACTGTCATTAAAACACCGCAGGACTGCTGCGCATAATACTATATTCAAAGTAAACATGGTTGATCTCACCTACAAGACAGCAACAGATATTTGATTATGATCTTACATAATCCAGAAAGAAATAGACTATTTTCAGACAACCCGAAAAAATAACTTGACAAATAGCCAGCAAAAAAATTTTGTTATTTGCACAAACAGCGCAAATGAAACATGTTTAAAGATTCTGTATTTTACAACTAAGGGCAGGTGAATAAATAAAGACTACAAAAACTGCCAATGCATTTTGTAATAGTTAACAAAATAGTCAGGTATATATTAAACATATAAAATACAATCTCCTAATGAACCCTCTGATAAAGGAAAATTGCAAACAAACTTGGAATCTTAAAACTAAGATTCCAAGACACACTTTAAATACTAGAAAAAGTACATTCAGATAATAAATCAGTAAAAACAATTAATACCATTTTAAAACATATTTATCATTAGATTGAGTGGAGATTTAATTAAACACAATTTATTTACCCTGGCTAGAATAGGAAAAAGTTTAGCTTATGGTAAGACAGAGTCCTAGTGATTTAGTGACGAATGCACACTTTTGATAATAGTTCATCTTTCAGGTCCTTTGATAGCGGCAAGGCAGAGGCAATGTTTATTTTAAAGGTTCATCGCATAACTGAAGGAGAGCTGGTAGGCATGGGTCTGTCCTTTGTTTAAATTAGCCAGACATTCTAATGATGGCAAAACTCACAGCGGTGGATTTTGACATCTTGCACAGCAACGAAGTTTGTCAGTAATTATTTAAGTTTTTAGTAGGAATTAAACATCCGAACAGCTACTCACAATGGTATCTCTTTGCAGGCCATAATCCAAGTGTGTATCTAATAATGAATCTCTTCTCTCTCCCTAAATTGCCAGGCTATCCTTGCCTTGCTACATTTTCCACACAAAACTTTCATTAGTGTCCATTCTATATTCCAGGCAAGGCAAATATTATTTTCCCACTCAATCTAATTTAAGACTTCCAACCAGGGATAATTAAAACAAAAACGACAAATACAAAACTAAATATCCGCTTTTTTTTTTTAGAATTAACTTTAAAAATATGACTAAAATAAAAGCAACAGGCATATATAATTAGCAAGGTTGTCTGTTTTTAATCAAATTGATTAAAACAGGCAGTGAAAGTAAACTATTTTAAAATCAATTTTATAAACATTAAATGATCTACTTTAAATATAAATGTGTATGTGTTTTAAATAATAATAAAAATTTTAGCATTAGACATTTAATGAAAATGAAGTTGTTCTTCCTTTATTAATTTTAGTAATAAAACCATTGAATTGGAAATCAATACTCAAGAGATTTAGTACCAAGTACTCAGTTACCATGTACCATATGACTTGCTATTACAAAAGATAAAGAACATTTAGTTTGGGTTTATTGGAGCAGCTTGAAATACGGTTCTGGACCTTCATGTTTCAGATCTAAAAGAGCTGTCCAAACTAATATTAATGGGGAGGCATTAAACCTGAAGCTCATTTTAATAATAATAATAATAATAATAATAATAATAATAATAATAATATATATAAATAATAATAATAATAATATATATATATATATATATATATATATATATATATATATATATATATATATATAGCAAATGTATTACATGTATGTGCTTTGAAGGACACGTTTGTAATGCTTTCCAAAATATCAAATTAACTGCTTGAATCTTAGCAACTTGTCAGTTGCCATTGTAGCGATTGAAATTTTGTTTTCTCTTTTAAATTGCCTAACAACTATAACCATGATGTTAACAAAAATATGGGCATTTGATGCATGTTAAAAATATGTTTCTACTGGTGTATTTTTGTCTAAAATCAGAAAAAATTTGAATTTTTTATTCATTCTTTTGTCAAAAGATGCGTTTTTTTTAATTTGGTCAATTTTTTTAAGTTTACACGAGTGATAAAGGGAATAGACTAAAAATACACTGGTCATTCACATTCAAGGCCTAGAATGGGATGTGAAAAGTAATCACAGAATATCTACAAAGTATATATTTTTAAGTTTTTTAATATTTTAAATTTATTTAATTATTTGGTAAATGGTATAATTTATTAATTTGCATTTATATTGGAGTATGTGTAGTATATAAATTATATAAAGTTATATCATTTATGCTATTGATTATACAGCATATTGAAACAATCAACCTTTGTCCAAGGTCGAGTTTCACTATTCTACGACAGTCCACGTATCATCATGCTCCATTTTTTTCTTTTTTGTTGATGTAAAATGTATATTATAGGAGCGTATATATGTAATTAAATATATTAGATAATTTTGTGTCTTCTAAAATTGAATTTTTATATTATTTTAATATGTTATAATTTTTTTCATAAAACAAAATATAAATTCAAGATAACTGTCTAAAATAGTTAAAGGGGTGGTGAGTTTGTCTCATGATTTAAAAAAAGTGAAATTGTAAATTAAAAAGTAAGAACTAAAACAAAGCTAATGGATTTTAGTTAGCTATCAACATTGTTTTGTCAAATCCATGTCCAAACACGAAATTGATTTGAATTTATTTTAGACAGTTATCTCAAAACTGAATCTTTACAAACAATAGAGTAAAGATTTTACTAAAATAGAGATCCATTAGAGGCAGGAAATCTAGTTTAGAATAAATATTCTCTGAGGAGCCAAAAACTGATATAAATAGATCTAAAATCTATTATGTGAGTTTAGTTTGGTCAGTTGTTGCTAGGGGACTTCATCTCCATTTGAAATTTTGGAGAGCCAAGTTGCCATCTGCCATCTTTGGCCAACTGTTGCCATGATGTAGCCCCAAAGAATGCCACCTGCCATAGAAGATTCACCAGTACTTCCAAAAAATCCTGAGGTAACCAGCCAATAGACTGTATAACCTCCTTATCCAATTTTAAGTATGTAATTTAATTTGTAAACTAATAATTTCATTCTATTTAATTTTTTTTAAGTTCTGTTAATCATTTATATCAAATCTTTGCTGCCTAATTAATCTGTCACCCTACTCACACTTCATATTATTTTTATCAGTTAGTGCGGTTATGATTTCATTTGAATAATATTTTTATATTTTCTCACTTTATTTATAAATGCCACTAAAACCTTAATTTTATGAACTTCTATTAAAAAGGGAAAAGGTGGGGAAATAATGAGTTCTTGTTAATTATTCTAAATACTTTGTAAGATTGGGTTATACTTTAAATGAATATTTTTTTATCTAAATGTTTTATTCTAAATTTATACAAAATGTATAAATATTTTTACAATCTGGGGTGGCTATTGGTGTCCATTAGTTTTATAAAACTTCTTATTGATCATCATCACCACAAAGGCTGGCAACTTAAATTTGTTTTGTAATTTGCACTACTTTAGTTTTTTTTATTTTCTATATTAAAATATTGATTCAGGAGGGGGAGCATGCCAAGCTTCATTAATGTTAGTTAATTTATAATCAATGACTTTAGATTATGGAGGATCATTATCCTAGCATGACATTATGTATTTGTTAAACCATTTAAGGCTTTTCTTTAATAGTTAAATTTATTGATTTTATATTATTATAATAGCATTGCTAGCATATGTCCAATTATTCATAAGCCGCTTAAGGCTCCGATCTGCTTCACCTGAATCTCACTCCAGGGAGTCATGATCATTTTGTTAGTCATTCTTCTCCAAGTATATATTATATACTGCTTTGAATTTCCTGTACATCACTCCAGAGATTCAAAGCCTCATTGTTTGCATCCTCATTTATAAAAGAAGTCTAAGTTTACTTCTAGAACCTTCAGGTTAGGGTAGGTGATACAATGTATAAATGTGCTGCAGCCTGGCTCATAGAACCTTCCTACCCACCTTCTCTTCCTGTACCATCTTAGCTTGAAGCTGTCATGTACCATCATTATAGAAAATTGGAGAATGACTTATCCTGTTCAAATGTGCCATTTCCTCTCACTGATATTATGCTAGCACCACCATTTGTTACAGTTAGTTTCTAGCCTGTTTAGCAAAGTAAATCGTAATGATATGTGGTAATAAAACATTCTGTTTTTTCTTTATTTGTTGGAGTTTAAACCCAACTTCTCATGAAGCTGCCCTCCCTCTTTACTGAAATACACCTTTCCCACAATTATTGAATTTTTGCTTTATTCCGGTAACCGCCGCACTAACTTGATATTTGTCAAAATCAACATAATCTTAATAATATTCTTTAATGTTTGTAATGACATAGTTTTATAAGTGTAGAGTCAATTATATATCTAAAACTCATCTTATTATATTCAAAATAAATATTTATATTTTAAACTTAATTCAGTTGTTCTAATCCTCTTATTAATATTTATATTTGTGTATACTCGTAACTTAATATCTTGGGTTCACTCAATCTCTCATCATCATCACCAGTAGAGTCTCATGTAAAACATTGTAGCACTAGCCAGGATATAATGAATTTATGTGGTATCAGTGTAAGTTTTGTTTATAATATTATAGATTTGGGGAATGGGCAAATAGGTTAAAATTTATGATTGCTCCTGACCAGTTTATTTCGTGCATGATTGGATTAGAGGTACTTTTGCTTAGATTCTAAATTTTGTTGGATCAACATACTGGCCATTTACATTCAATGCCTAGGATGGTATGTGAATGTAATCACAGAATATCTGCCATAAGTATATATTTTTAAGTTTTTTAATATTTTAAATTTATTTTAATTATTTGAGAAATGGTATAATTTATTAATTTGCATTTATATTGGTGTATGTCTAGTATATAAATTATATAATGTTATGTCATTTATGCTATTTATTATCCATCATATAAAATATTATTCATATATACAGTAATTTTGTGTGTTTGATCCAAATTTGTTAATAATTTATTATTCTGTTTATAGGGTGTGTTTGTGTTCACTCTTGTATTATAACTAGTAATGATTTATTTATATAGAGCAGTGCAATGTAAATTTTAAAAACTGATAATCAAATATACAGAAAAATTGCAGGTTACACTTGATAGAACATTCACAAAATTTACTGGACATAGTACCATATGAAAATATAAACTTAAAAAACAATAAAGAGAGATTTTAAATGATGTTTGTGTAGTAGTAGCCACAATGGTTATGCATATACCACATGGAAATGTATGCAGGCAAAGAATCAAATTCTGATTCTTACATATGTCTTTTTACTCATAATGTAAAGTCCGTAGTTTTGTCACATCTTGCATCACATTATTTTCAAGTCTATAGCTAACAAATAAACTATATGCAAATAAATTATATCTCTGTGGGGCAATAAATATAACAAGATAGCATCACTGGTGTGCAGAAAGAATACAAACATCATTGATGTACACAAAAATATAAAATAAGAGCTGAATCTCATTTTATCAGTGATATAGACAATAGCCTTCAATTTCTAGTTTAAGATAGACAACAAGCCAATTGCTATGATGATAAATGCATATCCATCTTCTGGAAATGATTTGTTTTGTATCTCTTATTAGAATTACTTTTTTTTCTTATAGACACCTTTGAGATTTATCAACTTTTGGGGTACAAGGTAAAATGAAGAATTCTTATGTAAATACTTTTGAAGATTCAGAAGCTATGGACTATCACAGGTAAAAAGTATTATATATGGTTTGAAGGATAATTTTGTGATGAATACAAAGAAATTATCACTGAAGATGTAATTTAGTTAATGATGAATTATAAATTATGAACAAACAATAAAGTAATAATTATGTCAGATGTTGAAATTTCTTTTTGTCATTTATTTTTTTAAATAGTAATCACTATTTGTCTTAGTCTTATTGTTTTTTTTAGTATTTTTACTTTCTACCAATGTAAAGCTTTTGGCTCTAACCATATAAAAACTGAAGTTATTGTGAAAATTGTGTCTCAGGTCAGTTTTTTAGAAAAATTCATATGGTGCCTCTATTAATATTAAAATTAATAAAGCACCAAATTTATAGTTTCTTCTTGTAAAACTACTTTATCCCAATTTATGGATTACTTACATAAAACATGCTAAAAAGGATTAATTATTGTAATCTAGTTTACAGATTAAATGTGATAGTTTATATCATAAACTAGGGCAGAGTAAAGCATATTTGGGACTTATCTAATTATTTATAATATGCTTTATAATATCATTCTTGCTATTAATTAACTAGACATAGTTTACTATCATACATACTTTAATCATAAGCTAAAACATAGTAGCTTAACTTAGTATACATGTATGTAATATAGGTTTCAAAATGGAGATTTAAGTGTGTGCTAAAAAGTAGCATAAATCATTTATAAGTGAGCTTTTAATCATCTCTCCAAATTATCAATATTAATAATCTCCATTTTGAATCATGGAATATCATAATGTATTAATATAATAAACAAATATAAAAAAGAATAGACATGACTCACAAATCAGAAATTAGATATATATAATAACTGATTACAGTTATTATGTTTAGAAAAATTATTAAATTACAATTATTCATTTAGTATACATAAGATTGTTACACTTATTATTATAGTTAATTTAAAATTACATTAAATTATCACAGAGTTTAGTTTACTTTATTTAAAAACAGTTTAAAGTCACAAATTATGAACGTTCAATTATATAGCTTGCTTTGGAAACTTATTAGAATAATTTAATTTTAGATTTATTTTGAGCTCTTTGGGAAGAAATGTTACTGATATTCATCATGCTGAGTCATCCTTCATGGCATTTGGTGCTGGCATTCTCTGCTGGGTTGGAGTATCTCAAGTCTTCTTGGAAGTATGTTGGTCTTGAACTTCTCCATTATCATAGACTGCTCTTCTAAAGGACGATGGAAAATCTGTTTGCTTTTTACCAGAATGTTTTCATTTTTAAATTGGGCATAGCCCCCAGCAGCAAATTGTTTTAAAAATGTAAGAGAGTGGGCTATTAGTGCTTAATTGTGTGTGTGTGGGGGGGGGCTATCCTAACTATTTGACTCCCCTGAAAAAGCCATGGATTTGTTTACAGTTTTGCAGATTTAGTCTTAAGTTTTAACATAGTTTTACTAACTTGAGAAAGACAAAAGTAGAAGTGATGAATAAAATATTGCAGTTTCACTGCCTATCTTTTGTCTTAATATTCTATTTTAGAATTTATTTAAAAAATCTGCTCTTGATTCCCACAAAATTAAATCAAGGGTATGTAGTGTTATAATTTCCAAGAAACAGATGATCTTTTAAAAGAGATATAAGTTTGTAAGCATTCTGCTTAATGTGTAGTTCTGTCTCTGGAATTGAAAATTTATACGCGAATAAAAGTAAGTTTGCACTCTAAATTTATAATAACTTAGTTAAAATAATTTAATTGCAATGCAACACTTATAAAATCTATTGCATTTCAGCTTCATTCACATATGTAGGTGCATTTATATACATACAACAATGCTTATACTTACTTTTAATTTATTATCTAAATTTATTATTAAATGTATGCATACAAACTTTTAAGATTTCTAAATGTACCAAACAATATATAAATATATGTACATATGCATTAATATAAGTTAATATACATTAATATATGATAATATACATTGACTTGGAGGGATTTGAATTAGAGAAAGAATACTACAATGGAAAATTTTAGGTGAAACGGGATGCCAGATAAATTATATCATTTCAATCTGAATGTTCAATTAACATTGAAAATGCATTATTTGGCAGCAATTTTTCTTTTTATTTAATTGGCTCATTTTATAGTCTATAAATTATATTAAATTAAAAATTGAAATAATTACAAAAATGTAAACTTACTTATAAAATATCACGCACCTATATTGTTCTTTCAATTAAACATTAAACCCAAATGAACTTTGTTCGATTGATGCTACAATAATAATTAAAAAAAATAATACTTGGATGCTGTGTAGAATATACTGTATCTTTAAAGACAAAAAGTAATGTTATTTGCAATGTGATTCCTCTCATATTTGTATATTTTGTAATATAAAATTAGTATTTTAGAAGTATTGATTAAATTTACACAAGTTATGATAAAATTAGTATTTTATATTTTTCATAGCATTAGGATAAAGTTAACATTATATTAACATGTGAGTGATAGTCCTAAATATTGTAGTTTACAACAAGCATAATAATTTGGTATAGATTTTCTATATTTAGGCTTTCGTACAGTGGACTGTATTCAACATTTTCCCAGTTCAGATGTAGTCTGCAGGCTGGCTGTTGCTCACTCCTGGTTTATAGCTTTCATTAGAAATCTCTGGACATATTGTTAAAAAATTAAGGTTCTTCTGCCATATATAAAGTGAGTAACAGATGAAATTGGTAATATTTAAAAAAAAATAATATCCACAAAATTTATACTACATTTAAAAAAATTAATGAAGTCTTTTCATATAATAAATATAAATTTCCTTTAAAGTTTCATTTGAAATTCCATATAGAGTTTGTTTACATTGATACATTAGACAAATTAAATGCAGAATAAACATAAGAAAGAAAGAACATATTTTGGTAGTTTAAAAAAAGGTAATTTATCAGCCATTTATTCACATACTAAATTAAGTAACAATAGCATCAATATTAATTAAAATATATTTTGGAAAAAATGGAACAATATGACTAGGGATTTTTAAAGGATGTCATAGAGATTTTTAAAAACCTAAGAGCATAAATGAAAATGTGAATGAAAAAAATTACTAAATTACAACACTGGCTATCCAAGCACCTTATTTATTTTAATGAAAAACCTTTAGGTACCAGTTAATTATTATGTAACCAATGTGTTTGTTCAACCATCTGTGAATTTAGTACCCGACATCCCCCCTGTTAGCTCATCAGACTCTTACTATTCCCAATTTTCCACCTACACCATGAATCTATTTTTCAACATTTATATCACAAATATTTGATTAATAGGATGCTTATGCATTATTTAATTCTTCCACATAAATCCCTCTTACATCTAATATTATCTCAAATTATCTACCTAACGATAATTAAAATATTTTATATCCAGTTTCTTTCTTTAAATGCTCACTCTTGCCTTATAATATAAATGCAAACACACATTCTATTAAAAAATACATTTTAATATGTTTCAAACCACACACATATACATTTAAATAATAAATAAAATAAACACATATTTAATCATATGACACACACGCATAATTAATGTGATATTTTATTTCAATGTGTTATTATGAAAGCAAATGCATGTAGTTATATCATGGAAATTAATAGTTCTATATTGGATTAAATCTAACTTATAGTTCTTTAGATGTTTAAAATTTTTCTCATGTATTTATGGCTATAAATTAAAAGTTTGAAGACAAAAAATAAATGATTTACCTAGGATTTGAACACTTTCATATGCAAATAGGGCAACATAACTTTCTTCTGATTCTCCTGATTCCAACCAGCTGGTGTTAATTCCTCATAGGCCTTCTTATTTATTTTATGATGTGCATCTAAATTACTTGTGGGTCTTGGAATGAACACTGATCATTCCCAGTTTAACATGAACATGATTTCTTCCTCAAACTAACTGATATTAATGCAGAAAAGATTTAGGCCAGCCACATGATCGATGGGTTCAGACAAGCATTCTATATGACAGCAGATTCATTCTTAGTTATTTCAATATATTTAGATCAAATTTTGACAAATTTTGATTAATTAATGATTAATGATTTTTTTTGATTGATTGATTATAACAATATGAAATTTCCCTTATCTAGACAGGTTCTTATCTGAGAATCGATCGAGCAGTTTGCTGCAATCCTATTGGTTTTCTATTCCTTTTATTTAAGAGTTTAAGATTCGTTATAGTCTTTTCATTGGCTTTTTATTTGAATCAAACAGTAGTACTTAGACCCTTTGTTTGTTAATTATATTTCCTTTATTTTCATTTTAAATTTTCATTTCTTTTATTTGCATTGCATTAGCTTTCAATTTTATCATTTTAAGAAAATTCATTTCTTTTAAATTGTATTTATAGACACACACATTCCACTATTTCCATATTATAAGATAAAATGAGATATTTATGTTATACATTAATTTAAAATAATGATGTTAATCTTTTTTTTAATTATTATTTGTTTCCAAAAACTTTTTCCCTCCCTTTTCTTTTGTTCTTTTTCTTAAACTTTCATGAAAATCTTTTTTCTTTTTTAAACTTTAAAAACAATATTTTCTTAAAATTTCTTTCAGTAAAATTCACTTTTAATAAATGCTAAAAATATTATGTAATGACCTACATCAGTACATCTTTTCTGTCTCCCTCCCTTGAGAGTAATATGTCAGTCTGAGCATTCTATCTGTAATACTTAAAATTAAAAAATATAAAAAAAAACACTCATATTACACTTCATTAAAATTGTGATCCATTCTGTTACATTCTTGTATAATTATGGTTGGGTCTATTTGCTAACTTTATCTATACCCTTTTTATTAATTGCAATGATTGAGCATTGAACATTTCTTTTTTCTATTCCCTGACCAATCTCAAATGCATTGTTTTTATATTTTCATATGATTTTATATGGTCCATTGTTTATTGGCTGAAACCTTTGATATATTCTCTTTTCATGATGGCTTAATTCTTACCAACATTATCCACCTACTTAAAGACATATCTGACTCTCCCTTGCCTCTGTTGTCTTATATTACCCATCCTTCTGAGCCTATGGCATGCTTTGTCAGCATCTCTGTTTTAGTCAATACATTGCACTCTGACTGGTGAAATGGTTTTAAGCAGGTATGGAATATTTTCTCCATGGTGGAATCTTATGGGATGTTGATTTGTTCTTTGACCAATTTATTATGCTGGTGACTCTGGTTGCCTACTTCACTCATTTTCCATGATCATTATTTAGGCATACATGAAATAAAATATGTGAATATAAATCAGATAAAATAAGTAATATAAATGTATTTACTATGGATTTATTAAATATTGGATATAATCATAAATTAATTTATAATATTATTAGTAAGTTTAATAATAATTGTAATATATTAAGTGCTATAGATATTGATAAAATGAAATATACTTGGATACCAGTACCATTTATTTGTAAAGAACAAGTGAAATTTATAAGGCAAATATATAAAAATATATGTAGAGTCACATTTTATACTACTCCTAATTTAAATAGATTGATAAATAATTCAAAAAATAGATGTATTTTAAGTCAAAGTTGTGCAATTTATAAAGGGTGGTGTGTTTGTGGAAACGCATATATAAGTAAATCTTGGTGTACATTGGATAAAAGGTCAAAGGAGCATTTATTGCTATATAAATGAGTGCAAAAATCAAGATGAGTGTTAGAAATGATGACATATTACCTTCAGTATTTTTTGATCATAATGTTACATGTATATATGATTTTGATTTTGATTTTAATAAAGTTAAAATTTTATGTATTGAAAGAAATAATAATAAACTTAAAATAAGAAGCTATGTTAATAAAAAACAAAAAGCAACATTTGATAAATAAACAAGCTGCTAATATAAAAATTAATGAATTGTGGAAAAATTGATGTATGATGTAATTGTTTTTGTAGACATTTATAAAGTTTTTTGTAAATTAATTTGAATAAAGTTGATAATGACTATTTAGATAGTCGAAAGTACTTCTATTAAATTATAGTAGATATTTGTTTTAAATTATTATTTTCTGTATTAATTATTTAATAGTTTGGTTTGAAAGAATGGGTGGATTCATTCCGTTCTTTCTAACACACTATATCTTGTGTCTGGAAAAATTGAGTATTCATTTATAATTTATCTTTAAAGCTCATGTGATTTGGCTTAATTGCTAATATTACTATTACATAAAAAAACATAGCGCTATATAAAATAATATCTCATTGTATTAATTATTGTATTGTTTTTTGAAAAATTATATATAATTGTATAAAATTGGAATACAGACATTATTACTAATACACACACACATATATATATATATTGTAACGAGCACAGATGTTCGTTACCTTGTTTTTTTTTTTATTTATTAAACATGAAAGTAAATTAAAAAGTTCGCATTTAAAAATTTTCTTTAAGAATTAAAAATTGAAATTAAATATCATCTTAAACTCGTATATGTTAAATCTCACAGATAAAAAAAATTATTAAAATAAAACTGTATTAAAAATAGAAAAGGTATTTTAAAAACAAAAACTTAAAAAGATTTAGAGATAAAAATATATCTTTGATTTGGAAAACAGGTTAATTAATCAGAAATGGAAATGATTGTTAATTAGTTAAATGTAAACCAGCCTTGGGCATTTAAATGTAAAAACATCGGTCAGATAGGAAAACAATAGAAACAAATAGCCAATGAAAGAAATCCATCAGGAAATCGGACCTCAGCGAAAGGATCATCACATCGATGACATAATGCCAAGTCAATCCTTCGAATACGTATAAAAGGAAAATTTGGAAATTATTAATTAGTGACTGGAGTTATTGATTATTTACGATGTGACAGATATGTGTTAGTGCGGAAGTGAAGGAGAAAGGATTGAAAAAGACTCACGTTCAATCCTTTCAGTTGTTATAAAATGGAAAAATGAAACATCGCTTTTCTTATATTCAGAGGACCACAGGATCATCGGGAAATTTAATGCTGGATTTCAAATGGCAAGCAACTGTTAAAGATGAACATTTCTAAAACCGTAAGAACTTTATAAAATATAACGAACAATATTAATTTGAAAACACTAAGAACTTTAAATTTTAAACTTTCCTAGTAATTTAATTGTTACAAATAGAATCCTATCTGACCAAACTAAATTCTTTATTAATAGTGTTATTTGATGTATTTTTTTTCTTATTTATGTAAAATCATTTCCATTTATTTATATTTTGTTCTTTAAGTTTTTATCATGATTTTTTTTGTTTTTCGTTAAATTAATTATATAAATGTTAAACTTAAGTCGGGCGTGAATGGCTGTATAGATTTGTAAAGTTATATTAGGGGAGGGTAATCTTAGGTTATTTGTGTCATTGTTAAAGTGGGTCAATGGATTGGATATATTGATGTAGTTAGTAGTAGTAGTCGGAGATTCGCTACTGGCAGAATCGCTGCATACGCCGCACTCTCCCGTTTTGCCTATAGAAGGAATTTTAAGACGCAAAGCGCAGTTCCTTTCTATGGAGTTTTTTTTTATTGCTCTTCTTGTCTGGTAGATGTCATATTCCTATCTGATGAGGGTCAATGCCTTCTCTTAATCTTTTTGGTGCTGTCGTATTCCGTATTACATTGAATACATCGATCTATCAGATGGATTGATGCCAGTTTGACTGCGAATTTTAGCCTAAGGTTAAATAGGGATAGAATGTTTATTTTCAAAAGCAAATTTATGTAGTCTATTCATACTCGACCCTAAATAAAAATGCATTAAATTTAAATTGTTTATGGATGCTTGCATGGATTGGTTATCGGTTAAGTATGTTTTGGGTTTTCATATTTGATCAAAATATATAGACATTCGATAAATAATGATACCTTACGGTGAGTATCTAAAATGTATTTATTCGGATGTCTTTTAAGTCATTGGTGACAATGCAAGTATCTTATGGTGAATACTACTGGGTTACTTATAAATTTCCCTCTGCAATTGCCAGTATCAATGATTTTATGATTTGATAGTTTATGTTTACTTTGAAATGTTTTTAACCGTGTAATCTATGTAACCGATCTATAGCAACATATTAAAACAAGCTTTTATAATCCCATCTGTGCGAACTTAATTAAATGTAAACTTATAATATAATATAAAAAAAAATGTAAATTAAAATCTAAGGTAAAGTTAACAAAAATGTTAAATGTTAAAATGTAAAACTAATTTAAAATAATTTTAAATCTTATATATATGTGCATAAATAAATGTTTGTATGTTAATTACTGGCAGTGGCTTATTTTATTTATTTTTTTAATATTGAAATATAATTAGATAAGATATTATATTATTAAATCTCTGCTATTCCACTGAGCTAGTGACATGGGCTAATGACCGGAACCAAAATATTTAAAAAAAAAAAAAAAATTTTTTTGACTTACGTTTCTGCCTACTTTATAAATTTTTCTAGGTTCAAATGCCTAGATGGCGCCCTGTAGTGCAGTTTACGTAAGTCATATTCTCCGGATCGTTACAATATATATATATCATCAACCATTATCAATCCACTGCAGGACAAAGGTCCCTCCAAGTTCAATCCATCTTTTCCTATATTTAGCTTCTTTTCTCCACATCATCCCTGCACACTTTCTTATTTCATCCATCCATCTCACATGTGGTATCTTTCTGGGTATTTTACAATCTCTTGGAATCCAGTTTAAAATTTCAATTGTCCATCTGTTATCATCTCTTCTAACAATATATCCAGCCCAACTCCACTTCAATCTTTTACTTTTTTCAATGAGGTCAGTACACCTGTTTGTTCTCTTACCCATACATTGCATTTTCAATCTCTTCTTGTTACTCCCAACATGCATCTCTCCATACTTCTTTGAGTGGTCTGAAGTCTCTGTATTGTTCTTCTATTAAGTGTCCAAGTCTCAGATCCATAAGTAAGAACTGGCAAAACACATTTATTAAAAACCTTTCTTTTCAAACACATAGGCATATGTCTTTTTAGTATTAAGTTATTTCTACCAAAAGCACTCCAACCAAGTTTAATTCTATTATTAATTTCATCCATTATATTTCCATCTGTATTAATAATCTGACCAAGGTATTTGTAATTGTTAACTTCTTCTAACTCATCATAATCAACCTTTACTTTTATGAATATATATATATATATATATATATATATATATATATATATATTTATAAATATATAAATAGATATATATATATATATATATATATATCGTTTATAACTCTGTGGATGACTTGTATGACCAAGTTGAAACGTTAGTATATTAATATTAAAAGTTTTTAACACAGATGAACCGGCAAAATATGTATTATATAAATATATATTAGTAACTTTATTAAAAGTGCATTTATTCAGCTTTAGATTATAAAAAAGAAAGAAACCACTTCATTACACAGACAAACAAATGTATGCAAATTTGCATTACAAATACAAATGATAAAAGTCAATATTATATATATATATATATATATATATATATATATATATATATAATTGTATCACTACATATGATGCTACATTTGAAAAGATGTAATTAATATAATACAATAGTATTACTTAACTACATATGATAAGATACATTTGCCTTAAGAGTAAGAAAAATATAATAGAAAATACAATTTTTACAAATGTAATAGTAAATAGAATATACATATAAAGAAAGGTCCTATAATGTGAAGTGGCCCTAATCAGTAGTGACAAATGTAATAGTACTTATTATGACATGCCCTTTATGTATAAAGATAAAAAAAATTGCCTCAAAAATATATATAGTAAAATATACTAATTCCAGCCATTGAATATGAGTTACAATAAATCAGGTTATGATGTTTAACTTTATTTGAATAAATTACTAATTTTTAAAGTTACGGATAATAAATGATCTACACTATAAAAATATATATTACTCATGAGTAAATGTAACCTAATCACCACTTATATTGTTACTTTGGCTAGCTATACAAAGTAAACCTAAATACTACAGAGCATTAACTAAGGCAGTTAACTGATTAATTCTCAGGGTTTACTTAACTAACAATTTGATTAGTTATTAAATATAAATTGGAACAAAGGGAATTTTATTGAACCCAAAATATATATTCACAAATAAGATTACATGTAATTAAATAATCGAGTAATATACAAGATTATCATTTAGTTGAATGGACGAATTTGTTAACCAATTAATAACTGATGTGCTAAAAAAAAGATTTCAAATAAAAACTCAAAGTCATTCTTTTTATATAAACAAATGATATAAGCTTTATTCCAAGATTCTGATTTTATATTTTTATAATAGCACAAATATATATGTGTAAAGCAAAAAAAAAATTGATTTTATTATTATTATTATTATTATTATTATTATTATTATTATTATTATTATTATTATTATTATTATTATTGTTATTATTGTTATTATTATTATTATTATTATTATTATTATTATTATTATTATTATTATTATTATTATTATTATTATTATTATTATTATTATTATTACTACTACTATTCCATGACATTAAAAAGTAGATAAGATTGATAATTTTACACTGAAGAATACTATTATTATTATTTATTATTATTATTAGTTAGGGGTAGTTGAGGGTGATATAAATTTCTTATCATATTTGGCTACATAAATTTTAATGATTCGAATTATTTTAAAGAACCTGAGATTATTATAGTCATATTATTTTGAATAAATAGATTAGGATTTATTTATTAACATTATATTTAATTGATTATTATTTTTATAGTTGTAAGAATGCTACAAAATTATTATTGTTTAAAACAATAGGGGGGATAGTATTTTTATGCCATTCAGGTTGTATCCAGTGGGATGTTGTCTCAATGTAATTCAAATTGCTACTTGTACTTCACTTCATTGTCTCATGATTTTATTAATATTTTATTTATTTAATTTTATAAAACCATACCATTTTAATATTTTTATTAGTTAGAGCTAGTTAAATAATAGATAGAATCATAGAATATCTTTATTGTTGATTAGATGTACTTTAGCCGAGCATACCATTTATCTAAGCTAGTCCTATTTTATTATATATTATATATTTCCTGGAAGTGTAAGAAAATAACTTATGATAGTATAATAAAATGCCATTAAAAGAAGGTATAAACATTCACATCCTATCGATATATAATTTATTGCCCACTCAACCAGAGATGGGAATAAGCCAGGCAAGCAGCATAAAATGTAATCAAAGCAATCATCAATAAACTGATATTGAGGCAAATGTGCAATTAATAAGCAAGGCAAATAAGGGGAACAAAATTAAGACTGGAACTCCACATAACTTCAGAATAGGAGATAATTTTTTTTATAAAAACCCATCATGCTAGTAAGCAAATTGATAATAAATATAGTAAGTTCTGCCATATACATAAAGGACACCATGCTATAGTTAAACAATTGAGTCCTAATGTATTTTGGTTGATATGGAAGGAGAAGTCAATGGCACATATAATGCCCAAATTATGAAACCATATTTTCGACAATATTAGTAGTTACAGGACTGTCATGCTCAATTGATGGGCAAAAAATGATGATGGAATGATAACAAGCAAAAAATGTAGATATACAATAAAGTAAGAACTATGATGAGAGTATACCCTAATAGATGTGAAAGCAGATAATGAAATATTTTAGGGCCACTTAATTGAAAAGGTTAATCCATACCAAGTGATGTATGCTCTAATCTTCTGTTAGTCCTCAAAGGAATCCATACAGACTCAATAAGAGCAGGATAGAGGCTGACAAACAAAGAAATATAAATGTGTCATCTGAAACAGAGATTCATAAACATTAATAGTTTTTTTAAAAAAAAAACCTATGTTTGAACTCAACCTTGAACAATGTTTTGATGAATATAAGAATGAAAGACTAAAAAAATCTAGAGAGCAATTTGCATAGTTGACTTTACAATATAATAGAGATAGGTTTTATGACCCTTCTTATATAAAAAAACACCACAAATTAAAATGCAAATCTCAGGATAAGTGTTAAAATTTTCATTACAAATTAAAATTTTAACCCTGTTAAAAAAAAGGAGGGGGGGTTGTAAGGTGTGTCTTACAACTCAATAATTCCTACCAAGATTAGCCCACCTATTAAATTAAATCCATCTTAAAACTTGCCCAACACGTGTTTATATATACGAGCATTTAATCAAAGAAGTTGTGATAGATTATTGTTTTTTATATAATTAAACATTTAGTACAGCAAAATATTACAGGAAAAAAATTATATATAAACTATTTAATAAGCTTTAATATATTGTGTTATATATTCAAAGCTGAACAATAGTGTGACACAATATGAAACTAGTTAACTTGGAGATGACCAGATGTCAAGTAAAGTAGCTAGGAAATGAAGTATAAGAGTAAAACTATGATTTTACTATTTTATTTTTTTATTAATAAAATGTACTTAATATAGGAGCCTACATCAATCTAGCAGAAAATGGGTATCTTAGTATACCAAACAATGTAAATCACAGACAGTATAAAATAAAAATCTTTTAAAATATTTCTTTTTGAAAATAATCCATATGCTATAATGAACTAAAATCAATTAACTAAAATTTTGAATGCAAATATAAAGTCTACTATTCAAATTACAGAATGTTTTAATCAAGTACTGTAATATAAAACTTTATGAAATTTAGAAGAAAAAATTATAAAGTGAAAACTAATGAGAATTTATAAATTTTCATAATAAGTAGATTTATTTTCTGATCGTGAGTAGGAGAGTTTTTTTTTTTTTTTTCTAAATCTCATCAAAAGAAGAACACTGTTTCTGCAAATAGTTAAACCAAAATATGGAATAATTTATCCAATGTATATACAAATTATTCTATATAAAACATAATTTATGATTACAAATAGTTATTTAATATTACTTAGAGATGCAGATGGAGTTAAAGCAAAATATGCTATAGTGTGATCACTTTCTTCCCTAACATGATTGCATAAAACTTTCATTTTCTACTTCAACATTATACACAAGAAATGCCTCATCATCATCAGTCATTATCAATCCACTGCACGATGAAGGTCTCTCAAAGTTCAATCTTTAGCTTCTCTTCTCCACATAACCCCTGCACCCTTTCTTATTTCATTCATCCATCTCACATGTGGCCTCTTTCTAGATCTTTTACAATCTTTTGGAATCCAGTTTAACATTTCAATTGTCCATCTATTATCATCTCTTATAGAAATATATCCAGCCCAACTCCACTTCAATGTTTTATTTTTTACAATGAGGTTAGTAACACCTGTTTGTTCTTTTACCAATACATTAGGTTTTCAATCTCTTCTTGTTACTCCTAACATGCATTTCCCCACACTTATTTGAGTGGTCTGAAGTCTCTGTATTGCTCTTTTATTAAGTGTCCAAGTCGCAGATCCATAAGTAAGAACTGGTAAAACACATTTGTTAAAAACCTTTCTTTTCAAACACATAGGAATATGTCCTTTTAATATCAAGATATTTATACTAAAAGCACTCCAACCAAGTTTAATTCTATGATTAATTTCATCCATTATGTTTCCATATGTATTATAATCTGACCAAGATATTTGTAACTGTTAACTTCTTCTAATTCATCATAATCAATCTTTATTTTCATATTTTGAGCAAATTGATTAAACATTACTTTAGTCTTTTTAACATTTATCCTTAGTCCTACTTTCATCTGATAACTCCTGCAACATTTTCTGCATCTCTAAAACATTATTTTCAAAAAAACAAGTACATCATCTGCAAAATCTAAATAACTTAAATAATCTGCATTTACTTTCACTTTTTTAGTTTTCCATTTTAATACACAAAATACTTCTTGGAGCACTGCTGTAAAACGTTTTGGAGATATGGAGGTACCCTGTCTTACACTCTTCTCAATGTTGACTTTCCCAATATCATAATGTAATCAAATTGTTCCTGTTGCATTTTTATAAATATTCTTTAAAATATGAAAATATCCTGGATCTATACCTTGATGATCCAATGCTTTAATCACTAAAGAAATGTTTATAGAATCAAATGCCTTTTCATAATCTACAAATCCAAAATGTAATGGAACTCATATTCATTTGTTTTTTTCTATAACTTCTCTCAATACCTGGATATGATCTATTGTACTAAAACCACTTTTAAATCCAGCTTGTTCTCTTGGTTGGTGGAAATCCAATGTTCTCTGTAGATGAGTTGTAATTATCTTGGTAAAAATTTTGTATAAAACTGATTAAAGGCTGATGGGTCTATCACCTTTTTTAAATATTAAAATTATTACTACATTCTTCCAATCATCTGATACATCTTTATCGTTTAGACATTTGGTATATAACTTTGATAAAACTTTTTCTATTTCCTCACCTGCTTCTTTTAATATATCAATTATAATTTCATCATTACCTGGAGACTTTTTTTTTCTTCATACATTTAGTTGCATGTCTCAATTTTTTATTTAAAATTCTGGGCAATTTGAAAGATGTAATATATATAGGAGGTACTTATTCTTTATTACTATATAATTTCTGATAAAAGTCTTCTGCCCATTTTACGATGTCATCTATCTTTTTATTAATAATTCCATTTTTTTTTTATTGTAGATATAAATTTTCTACCAATACCAAAATATTGTTTTACATTTGTGAGACTTTTATTTTTATCTACAGCTTTCCTTGTTGTTCACAGTTATACTTTTTTATATCATCTTCAATTCTTTTCTGGAGCCTTTTACAAAATTTGAGATATACAATTTCTTTTTAATGCATCATTTTTGTAATCTTCATATTCCTTCTTTTCTTCATAAATTCTCTAGTCTCAGTAGAAATTTTATTGGTCAATTGCTGTTTTTTTTACCAGCTATTTTTGTTGCCGTTTTAAAAAGTGTATCAGTTATTTTCATATTAATGGCATTCAAATCTGAATCATGTTCAAAATCTACTAATACTTGAAACCGATTTGTAAGCTCTAATTTAAATTTATTAGAATGTTTCTGAAGATTATAAATATCAACTGTAAATATTGTTTTTTCTTAATAATATTTGTCTCTCTAGTTTTGCATTAACACATATTTTACAACTTACTCATCGATAATCACTTACTGTATTAAGTTTATTAAGAACATTACAATCTTGAAATATGTATTTCCTGTTCATAAAAATATAAACAAATTCTGCTGTACCTTCATTTGAATGCTTCCATGTCCATTTCTTTTTAACATTTTTCTCAAAAAAATAATTGATAATATAAAGTTTTTCTTTTTCTGCAAACCCCACAAGTGTAGGTCCTCTCTCATTTCTATTACCATAACCAAAATTACCTACAGCAATTTTATCTTTCGTTTGTTTACCAATTCTAAAATTAAAGTCTCCCATAACAATTTTAAAATGTTGTTTCCTCTGATCAAAAACATTTTATACATCCATATAAAATTCTTCTATTACTTCATCACTATGAGAACTTGTTGGGGCAAAAACCTGAATTATCTGCATTTGGTATCTGCTATTAAGTTGTATAACTAATCTTGACACTCTGTCTGATACACCATCAATCTCTGCAATGTTGTTCTTCCACTTTTTATTTATATTGAATCCTACTCCACTTGTATTTCCAATATTTGTTCCTTTATATTAGAGTACATGTCCACTTTTTATATCAATTGTCTCTTCTCATTTTTTTCTAACTTCACAAGGTTTAATAATGTCCCATTTAATATAATACAGTTATTCTTCTAATACTTGCATTCTGCCTTCATTTGAAAGTGGTCTGCAGTTGTAAGTACCTAAGTAAAAAGTCATCATAAAATGGCAGCCTGGGTCCACAATCAGGGGATTCTTAGTACTCTCTGCCTTTGACCACCAACTGTGCCTTGGTTGGTGACTTTACAGACTTTTGGGAATAAGGGCCATTCTTTATTTTATCTGTCATTATTGTATATATGTATTGGAACAATATTTATTATTTACACAAACATTCATTCTGCCTTATCGGGCAACTGAGAAGAAAGACCACAGTATTTCTTGACATTAAACTCAGAGATAAAAAGTCAATAAACTCACCACACTGGCTAATGCATGTTGATGAGCAGCACATCCATGTTCATATACTATATGAATAATCACATAGTAATAACAGCTGCAACGACAAGAATGTATGGAGTGGACATTAGGAATTTTCCCTGCTCGATTCCTTTAAAGCCTCTAAGAGAAATCAAAGGGTCTCCCTTCAGTTAATAGCAAACTCCTTTCTGCAGCCCAGAAAATGTCTACTATCCAAGAAAAAAGTACACAGAAATATTAAGAGATGGATCTGCTGAGGATTGATGTATTTTCATTTTTAAAACATGTCAGGAGATATTGCTGCATGATAAATTCTTTGCCAAAAAAGTGAAATAAAAAGCTAACCAGCGTATTGAAGATTTTTATGTCTAAACATCATGAACTATGTTCAGGATTGTAATTTTTGTTTATTTCTTGTTTTATTTTCATACTCTGAAGCAGCAACTTCACAGTTTATGCTGTGAAAAATTTTATTTTTAGCGTTGATAGAAAAGAAAAGGGGGTTAACTTAGTTATGTTTTTATTGTTGTAAATAAAATCTAGACCAGGCCATCCAATTTCTAGCTGCTTAATATCAGGTTATATGTTGAAGTGGTCAGATCTAATTTTGATCTGAGCTTCATGAGGTCCTACCTTTAACCTAGTTCAAACTCTGTTAGTAACAGTGAATATTTCAAAATGTAATGAAATATTATACTATCTTCAATATATGTTGGGTTCAGTTAAAACTGGGGTTATTATTTAAATATTTATTGAGACTAATTATCTTATGTTTAAATTTGTTAATGTTATTAATTACCTCATGATAAAATACTCACACACATATATATATATATATATATATATATATATATATATATATATATATATTTGTTATAAAGTTTTATTACATCGGAATATTTTATTTCATATTTTACCATTTTGGTCAAATTTATATGATTAAAAGTTATATTCCTTCGATAAGCTTTCGGATCATTCTTTCCCAAAGACAATAGAGTATGTTTTATTAATTAGTTAAAATCATAAGTTAAAACTTTAAGGATGGTGCTAAATTAAAATCATTTGTTCAGATTTTACAAATTTATTTTCTAAATAAAAAATGAATTCAAAGTTAATGGATTATAAAGTCTTATCGCAGGAATGAATCAGAAATCAATTAGAGAAAATTTTGATTTGTTATAATGTAAAAGCTTTAGCTTTAAGGCATCAAAATCAAAATGGGTAGGAAACTGTAGGAAAGAGTATAAATATTTGGAAAAGTTTTTATACAGGAGCCATTACTATTAAATTAAAGAGTAGTTGTCACCAGAAACTACATCCTTTTTAATTTTGAATTTTAATAGTATTTTCAGCATGGTACGTGGCTAACTTCAGAAATATGTTGCTGAATCCCAGAGTTCTCCAATAAATATTCAACATGTTGTTACTAAGATAGAACATTTCAATACCGATTGCAAGCTGTCTAAACTCCAAAAAAAAATAAAAAATAAAAATCCATAAATGAATTCTACGTGATAAAACTCCGCATCTATGTTGACTCCTAAATCCAATCGGACTCTATATTCCTGAAAATGAGTGAGCCATGGAAGGACTGGTAACCTTTTATTTTATAAACTGCAAGTTTCTAGTCTGTTCATGAACTATATTTCAAATCATGATCAAATTAACTACTGCCTGAAATTTCTCTATTCACATTATAATGTCTTAAATTTTGTTATAGTAATTCTCTATTCTCTTATATCTCTAGTCTTAAAATTAATATCTTATTAAATTTATTTTCCTATTATGGCAGTTCATTTTAACCAATTTTAATTGTGTGTATATATATATATATATATATATATATATATATATATATATAAATGATTATTAATATCATTTATTTGTGACAATATGCCAATAATACTTTCAACTCGATAATAATATTCTTGATTTAAACTTATCCTAAGAAAAGTATTGCATTAAATTTTATAGCCTAATCATTCTTCATTAGAACTAAATTAATAACAGTTCTATTAATTATCGAGTTTAAAGATTTATTTAATGTTTGATATTATTTTCCCAGCGGCTGATAAGTATTATTACCTCAGTTTATAACCACTATGCTCCCGACTAGTTTATTTAATTTACACAAAATTATCTTTTTATATTGATTACATTTATTCATGTTTTACACAGTTAATAAGGAAAATAAAATAAATATATTCTAATTTAAATCTCATATTTTATATTTGTGTTCAGTGAGGGTATGATATAAAAGGTATTATTATCATAATTAGATAATTGCATTTAAGCACATTCGTTCTGAGTAAGTTTGATTTTAATCTGAGATGATCAAGTCATTACATTAAGCATATATTATATAATTTGGGTTAACTTATTAGTATATAATATAGTAATTTATAAAATATATATATATATAATTTGGGCTTTATTAATCAAATATGATGATTATTATATCATTACTATTCAGAATGTTGCTAACATGAGCAAGCCTCCTGCTTCTTGGGTTTGTCATCTCGGTGATGTTATTTGATATTTTAAAATATAGGAAGAAATCACTTCCTCACTCGATCGTCGCTTTATTGGAACACCAACTGTGTTCCATCGAGCATTTTTAGGGCATAATGGACTTGTTGAATACAAACTGCCCTTCTACTTATTGAATCACTGACAAACTATTTTATTTCATATTCGTTTTGCTGCTTGTAATGCGTTAGTATCATTTTATTTCTTAGTTCAAATAAAGACCCTCACTTTTGCTTTATAAATCACAATGAATTGATTTTATTAAAATCAAACAATTTCATATTTATCTATAATTTAAATATTTTTATTTGTTAAGAATTGAATTTATAACCTAGGTATTTGTCATGCTGTTCATGAATTGATTTATGGATATGTGGAAAATAAATCTCACCTTCTTACATTTAATTAAAATCATATTTTCTTTTCCAAATAAAATACCAAATAATAAATAATGTATTTAATTGTTCGGCACAAACACCATAGGTATCGTTATTAACACTTGTCTGTTAGGGCATAGATAAATATATTTTTTACATACTTACATATTAATTATTGGTATATGAGTACAACTGGCATTATTTATTGTACATTGTAATTCTTGTTCCAATACTAGAGATAATTTATAATTCTCATCATAAATATTTGAACAAATATTTGCTTATTATTAAATATTTTATATACATACTTGGTTTGATTGTTTATTATTTATTAATTAGTTTTAAATATTCATGCTCACTGTTTGTATTGGCAACCCAAATATACATATGTGAATTTATTCAGAAATGTCCGTCGTCATTTTATCATACATTAGTCAGAGTCAGATAAGTGATCTCAGTAATCATTTCATCCATTGAGCTAGTTCATGGTGGATAGTCTCATGTGCCATAAATATGTATTATCCCTTAGGTTTTAATCTGAGCTCATGAATTGTGTTCAAATTCAGTTTGGTCTTTGATATAATTATTTGGTTTGACTGGGTTTGAAGTTCAGTTTTATGGGTTCAGGTCATGTTAGATGGAGAATATATTTGACCAGTACAATATATATATATATATATATATATATATATATATATATATATATATATATATATATATATATATATATATATATATATATATATATATATATATAATTAGATACCAACCAGTAACCATCTAAACATTCACAGTAAAGATAGTAAACAATATTTCTCATTGCTGTCAATGCAACCTTCTCACATTTTAATAGCAAGAATGTAATCCATTTTTACTAATGGTCCATTGAATATATATGGACACTTAAAGATTGCAACTTGACTACAGAGTATGAAATACTGATACAATGAAGTTTAAATAAACCTCTTTAAACATGAAATAAACATGTCACTGTAATACAGACTAACAAATAATCAATTATAACATTAAAAATTGCAATATTTTTAAATTGCTCATGTATTATTTGGAAATAAAAAAAAGTGAGAACGTTGCCTTGACAGCAGTGAGAAATATTGATTACTATCTTTACTGTAAATGTTTAGGTGGTTACTGGTTGGTATCTAATTACATCATTATCCCATTTAGCTTTAAGCACTATTTCATATATATATATATATATATATATATATATATATATATATATGAGGTAAGATTTTTATCTATTTTCCTCAAATTAAATTACAATACTTGGTAGATTACTGAATTCATGTTAAATGTTATATATTGTTGATTAACAATTGTTTCATGTTATTTCAGTGTGAATGACTAAATAACTAGTTTAAATTCTTCTATCTATTATATGTATTTAAACTTAGATTGGGGGATTAAATCAAATAGTTCATTTTCAGCAGGAATAAATCACAATATTATTATAGATGACACAATAGATATTTAACTTAGTAAGTTAGAATCAAGGTAATTTAAAAGCACTAATATTTATTTTATTTTTTTGTATATTTTATGATTTTGTAAATAATGAGTGTCATAATGGATTTTTAACATTGAGTAAAAGGTATGGAACTAAAAAAAAAAAATTAACTGATAGAATGGTAGAGGCTCTTATTTGGTATATATATATTATTTTTTTATTATTATTGTTAATATATTTTATATTTGTAATTCATTTTATCTTTGTTAATAAATGTTAAATAGTTTACATTATTCTGGTCTCTGGTTTATTGAGTTATCATTGCATTCATCATTCAACTATTAATCATAATATGCACACACTCACACACCTATTTCACTTTTATAAAATAGTTTTATAATAAATTAAATATTAATAATACTAGTTGTAACTTATATAAAAATGTAAAAGTTTCTACATATGTGTTAAGAGAGTCAAAGGCAAAATCTCATTGGGTTCAAATATCAGGGCATAATGGTACCAAAAAGGGGCAAGAGGTGGAAAAACTAACCTAAATTGTATCTGATAATATTAAATAGATATAGAGCTAGTCAATTAAAGATAGATGCAATTATTGGTTAAACTTTTTATTGTGTTATCATGAGCATCCTACCCTCAAGACACAGAGTCTGATCATAGTTAGATGAGTCTTTTTACCTTTTCCAGCCTGAAGGAATTATATAGACCATTAAATCTGGCACAGCCAATTGTGTGACATTGAATTGTATTTCCCAGGCCATTACAATAGCAATATTTTCTTAGAAATAAATAAATAAATAAATAAATAAATGAAGATCAAATGATGAATATCATGGAATCTAAAAATAAACAAAAACTGACATTTCTCCATATTATAATAATATTACTTTATTGATACAAAAATATAATTACTAATATTTTCCATTTTGTCTTTATAATTTAAAACCTAACTTATAATCGGTTAATAATTGTAAAAGAAGGGGGAGGGTGATTATCTAATGGAGACACCTGATTTGTGATAACAGAAAAAAAAATCGAAATGTAAATGTCATAACAGCACCATATTATATAAAAAGGTATTATTTTGTTTTATTGTAAAAAATCCAAAATGTAAAAAAAGGAATACAAATTTTTCAATTGTTTGTAGTGTTACTATATTATGTAGGTATATAGCTTTATTAGTATTGTTACCTTTAAATTACCTATTACTTAAAATGTTTATTATAATATCATATAAATAATATGATTAAATTTGTTTCTTTTGTGAGAGCTCTTTCCTACATCACATGAATCCAGGGTGTATAGTTTGAGATTGCAACAAGAAATTAATCCAGTATAGAACAATATAAGTGTCATTTAAAAACACACTTCTTAAAATAGATTTTAATTTAATGTACACTGCTTTGATCACATAAGTCATTGATAATATTGCAAATTATTAAAGTGTGCTTATTTATAAGGAATTAAATTATGAATATCTATTATTGAATGTATGAAATATAATTACAATTTAGATAACAATATTGATTTAAGAATAAATATTAGGGAACATAAATATAAAATAGTAGTATAATTTTAATTATAGATTCAGGTCATAAGCCTTTTCTTAACTGATGCACTATCTTTAAAACTCAGTAAATTTCCTCTTATTATTTTTTTAGGTGGGTCAAATAATTAATTGAAAATCATATATATATATATATATATATATATATATATATATATATATATATATATATATATATATATATATATATATATATATATATATATATGAAGATATGCAAAGATAGTGAAAGAAAAGAATAAGATAATAATTGAAAATCCATGATAATTCTGAGATCTCCTTAAAATAATATTGTTATTATGGTTATTTTAATGATTGTATTAAAAAAGGTAATAATAATAAAAGATTACCATACAATAAAATAACAATACAGCTCTTTGAGTAGATTAATTTAAATAGTACCATTCAATCAATTCATAGTATTCTGTCCAATAAAAAGATCCAGAGAGTAGTCACAACATCATCCATTCTTCCATTACATTCTCTTCCTTGCCATTCCTTCTATTCCATGTAAGTCTTCCCATCTCTTATATCATCTAATAATGTCAATCTCTTCCTTTTCTTCTTTTTATTTCCATTCACCATTTCCTCCAAAACATCTTTCATTAAACTATAATTTCTTATTAATATATAACCAATCCACTTTCTCTCTCTCTCTCTCTCTGATATTCTCAATCAATCTTCTTTCCTCATTTACTCTTTTCAAAACTTCTTCATTTGTTATTTTACTCATCCAAATGATTTTTCCATTTTTCTTCATGTCCACATTTCAAAGGCCTCCAATTGTTTCTTAATTCTACTACTCACTGTCCATTACTCACAACAATACATTAATACACTCCACACATTACATTTAATTAATCTATTCCTTAATTATCTTTTCAAATGTCCATAAAATGTCATCTTTCTCTTCACAAATGTCACTTGTGTCAATGCTATTCTTCTTTTAACTTCATCTTCACTTATCACACTCTCACTCAACCAACTACCCAAATATCTTAATCTCTTCACCTGTTGGCCATGTTATCATGGATTCCAATTTGCAGTCTTTTTTGCATTTCTCCCTATCCATAAACACTTTATCATTTCAATATTAATTTTCATTCCATATGCCATACATCCTTCTTCCAATTTATTCAACACATTCTGAAGACCATCTTCCCCCTTCTAATAAGAGCCATATCATCTGCAGATCTTATACACTTTATTACTCTCCCTATAACACTTGCCTCTCCACAGGCCAAATAATTATTTAGCATATATTGTAAATAAATATTAAACAGAACAGGGGACACACATCATTTTTGCCTAATTTCACTTTCTATATTCACTTTGTCAGTCACATTACTCCCACATTTAATTCTTATTCTTTGATTATTATACATATTTCAAATCAATCTTTTTTCTTTCCAAAATACTCCTTTATATCTTAAGATGAACATATGTTTATTCCAGATTACTCTATCAGATACCTTTTTTAAATCCACATATCATATACCAATTCCTTTATCTTTTTCAATAAATCTTCCTGCAATTGTCTTAACAATACAAATGACATCTCTTGTGCTTTTCTCTTTCTGAAAACCAAACTGCTCTTCTCCAATAAAATAATCTACCTTCCCATAAATTTTATGAGTTAAAATCGTCAATACAGATTTAGAAATATGAGACAATAAATTTATTGTTCTATACTTTTCACATTTATCAGCTTTCTTCTTTTTAGCAATTGGAATCATTATAGTTTTTAAAAAATCTTCAGACCAATCTCCACTATTATATATTAAATTGCAAAGTCCAACTATTTTCTTCATAGTATTTTCTCCCATTTCTCTCAAAAATTCTATAGGTATTCCATAAAATTCAACAGCCTTACCATTCTTCATTTGTATGATTGACTTTCTTACTTCATTTGGCAACATGTATTTCAACACCTTCTTCATTTTCAAGTTTATAATTAATTAAACTATTTCTCTACTAAAGAGATCCAAAAGATAATATTCACATATTTTTACTATATCATTGCTATCACTTAATCTATTTCCATTATTGTCTGCAATATCACTTACTACCCATGTCTTTTTTCCCAAGTGATATTTCATATTCTATCAAATATCAGATTATATCTTTTCACCTGCGGAAGACTTTCTACCTCTTTACATTCTTGCTCCAACCATTGTTTTTTGCTAAATCTGTTTCTCTTCTTTGTTCAATTATTAAATTTTCTATATGCCTTTTCTCTTCCTCAGTATTTACATTCTTTCATCATCTTCATATTTCCATCTTTTCCAACATACCTTTAATTATCCAAGCTTGTTTAACTTTCCTTATATGAATAAGATCTATTTCAATTTTTGCTGTATTCAAGAATACTTTTTTAATTCTATCCCAACACACATCAGGGTTATTAGTATATTAAACCTAATTTTCCTTTCTCCATTTGTCTCAATTTATCCAAGTCCCACCTTGCATATCTTTTTTCTCTTTTAATTCTTTTTAAACTCAACTTTAATTTAACCAAAACCAAATTATGATCCAAATCTATATCAGCACCAGGTAAAGCATATGAACCATTAATATCATTCTTAAATCTATTCTAAATCAATATATAATCTCTGTGACCTGGAGCTTTCCATGTATACAATATTCTAATATGATTTTTAATACAAGTGTTTGCAATGACAAACCCATTCTTTTTACAAAATTGTACAAGCAGACTACCTCTTTCATTTCTCTTTCCAATACCATAATTTCCAACAATTTTCCCTATCTTTCCCAATAACAACATTCCAATTCCCCAGTAATAATATACAAACATGTTTTTCTTCACATTTAATAATTTATTCTACCTTCTCATATATTTCATCAATTTCAATATCATCATGACTATTAGTTGGCATATAAACTTGTATAATTACCAAATTCCTAGGACTTGCATTTATTGCCATCACTATCACACTATTCTTAATAAATTCAACTTTTGCCACACTATTCCAAATTTTCTTCCCTACACCAATTTCAGCTTCATTAATTGACCTAATACCACCAGAATAAAATAACTTTACATATCCACTACTTATTTCTCCATATGCATCCCACCTCACTTCCCTTAATCCTATGACATCAATATTATCTATGTACAACTCTCTTTTCAAATTCTCCAATTTGACAACTCTCCTCAAAGATCTAACATTACCATTAGTCACAAGAGTATTAGGATACTGAATAAGGAGTAATGTCTAAGTATTCTTATGTTATTGAATAAACACTTTATTATTTAAATAATATTAAAGGGTATTAGGATAGATGAGTCACACATATGTTATGATTGATTAAACATAGTTAAAATGCTAAGTGTATTAAATGGTAACTAGACAAAGTCCTTGTATAGCCTAATGTAGAGACTTGGCATATCTGCTAGGATTGTCCTGCTATTGACAGGGTGTTATATATAGTTTAATATTTCTGCATAAATTATATTTTTTTATGTATTTATCAGATTTAATATTGGCACATCTTTATACATGGCATAATAAATCATTAAGTAATGTAAAATATGAAGACATTATTTCTGGTGAAAAGTGTTTGACATTTTTGCTTTTCATTGGAAGAGGTGATTTATTAACAAATGCTTAACAAAATTTATTTAATATGATTGTTTTTTTTTATGTTTTGATGCTTATAAATAAATATATGAACTTTACTCCAGTCAGTAGTTTGAACTCAAGAAATTAGGTAGGCCCTCTATCTAAAATATTTTAATGTTGTATTACATTACCAGTGATTTATATCTAATGTATTAAATTTGAACAAATTATATTGAATATAAATATATTAAACTTTATTTTCTAATTTTAAATCTAACTTAAATCAAGCTTTCAGTATATCACCCTTTCATGTGAATGACTGAAAACATTGAAGTGCTAACAATAACATTTAAATTTAATTTCCATGTACCCATTCATCCAGATTCATCTACTAAAAATATTTTAGTACCATGTTGCATAGTCAGTACAGTATATCAAATGTGTCAAATTTGAACAAATGTTATAGAATGTAAATACATTTAACCTCAATTTAAAAATATTATTCTATCTTAAATAAATGTTTTTCCAAACAAATTTTAAGTTAAATAAAAGTGTTTAAAAGTAAATATTGTAAAGAAAAATAAACACAAAGCAAAAAAAAATATTATTTTAAAAATATTTTTGTATAAGAGGATTTTTTTTCCACATGCTTAGAATATTTCTGTCTAACAAAGTATTAATAAAAAAAATATGTATAAAAAGTTATAACCATTCATTTAAAATTAAATATATTTTATTTGATTTGATGATTGTTCCAATATAATTGTAAAAGAATGAAACCCAAAATCTAAAATAGATAAATTACAAAAATCTTAAAATTAAATAGATTATAAATGAATTTTATATTCTTATAATAATGAAAGTATCTATAAATGCTATATAATGTTTATTGCTATTAGAAAAATAAATAATTATATTTTATAACAAATATAACAAAGTCCTATACCTTAATAATGAATGAATAAGTGATCGTGAACATTTTCATAAAATATTGCAGCACAACTTTTATTCAAAAATGGAGTAAAAAAGTACATGGTACATAGAATTAACTTCTGAGAGAGATAAAAGAAGTTGGAGTGAAAAAAAATCTGACAGTCAGACAGTTCTGATATCTAAAATAAAAATAAGTCCATGTGTATGGACATTTATATACATATGACAGTTGGATATTGGAGTAATAAGAATTTGTTAATTATGTTTAACATTACTTTAAAATGTTTATATATTGAATTATATATTTATAATGAATTTGAACAACATAAGATTAGTAAAATGAATACTTTGAAATTCTGCCTTATGAATATTCTTATAGGCAATTTGAAATCAGGCTATAAATATTTTTGTAATAATGTATGCTGAATCTTGGATATGTCATTATCCATACTTGCTATCTTTGTAATAACTGGTGTAATTGATGGAAGTGTTCTCTTTTTAATTGCTAGGGTATCCATTAATACATTTTGTTAATTACATTCTGAATGTATTTACATATTATTACAATGGATTTTCAAATATCAGCTTCCCTAGTAAAGATTATCATATCATTTCTAATCCAGATATAAACATTTAACTCAGTTATGATAATTTCCAAAATAATAAATGTTCAGTAATAATTATTAATGTACATTTCTAAAATGAATGGTATCAAAGCGAGTCAGAAAATGTAATATTTATAAAGTAAAACCTAATAATTCAATATTGGAAAATATTGAACAAATAATAAATAAATATTTAAGAGACAGTAATATTGGTCTTCTTCTAATGCTAGTTCAGTATAAAATGGACCACTGGATTTTTACCTTTTTCTAATATATTTATTCATATGTTTCAAAAGTATGTTAAAGGATTGATGTTTTATGTAAATCTTAATATATATATATATGATATTTATAATATTTTCATATATATATATATGATATTTCTAATATTTTCACAAATAAAAGATGTCATAGTATTATTATTATTAGCGAGATATTCTGTGTAGTGAAAAAGCTAAATGCTGACATTTCAGTACAATATCAAGTACCTTCCTCAGTATGTCATCGTTTCTCAAGAGGACACTTTGAGGAAGGTCCTTGATATTGTACTGAAACGTCAGCATTTAGCTTTTTCATTACACTGCATATCCTGCTAATAATAATAATATGACACACACACCCACATATATATATATATAAATAAAGAAAACTTCTTCAGTAAATAAAATCATTGAAAAGTTTAGAAGCTAAAAAAGTAAGGGGCAATTATTTTATTATAACAAAATAAAAGGATGTACACATATTTGACATCTCAAAAACGTTTACATGTCTTTTTTCTATTATATATATATATGCATATAACTTGTTTTGAAATTTTAATTGTTGGATCTCTACTTTTTTTTATATAGCGCAATAAACTAATTGCATATGATGTTTCTAAATTTCCAAATAATACTTTAATATTAGTCAGCCGCAATGACTATATAATTATTATCAGTTTAACTTTTAAAAACTTTTCCTCAAATAAGACAGTTTCTAGACAGTTTTTAATATATTTTAATTGAGATTTCTAAATAATGCATATGTAAAAATTTTTTCTTTGTTAAAAATATTAGCTTATGTAATCTCAAAAATTTTCATAATGTAATTTTCAGATCTAAGCCTAAATATTTTAGGTGTATTTACTTTTTATTTTTTAAATAAAAACTGTAGATAATTACATTTCAGTATTGCATATAACAACAATATTATTTAGAATATGAATCCTTAATTTTACTTTTAATGAAATTTATATTTTATTCAATATGTCTGTACTTGGAATAATTTAATTGTATTAACTAAATGAAAAACATTTTATTGTAACAAAGTAACTTTATAGAGGTGGAATTAATAATGCATATTTTTAAAATATGTGTAGGCGATATTGTCTGATTAATTTCCTAGTGTTAGTATATATATATATATATATATATATATATATATATATATATATATATATATATATATATATATATATTAAGAAAAGCAAATCACTCTTCCTCAGGTTATGAATAAACAACACTTTGTATGTTTAGAAAGTATCAAACTATTCTTGATCTTTTCAAAATATACAAAATGTTATTCATTTATAGCCTGAAAAAGAATGATTTACTTTCGTTCATTACGAATATATTTATGTTAATTTTCCATGCATATTTAATTATAAAAAATATACTGTGATAGTAACTGCGATTTTGTAACTAAAAGAAATATATAATGATAATTATTGCAAATTTTTAAGATTCAAAGTACTCATTAGTAACTAAAAATAAATATAATGACAGCCCATTTGCAACTATCATAAATATTGATCTAGTCACTACAATCATAAGATAAAATAAAGTATCTCATTTCTAAACAAAGAAAATAAAATGATTATAATCACTGGCATCATTCTCTTAAGATTTAAAATATTTGCAATATTGAGAAGTCATTGTAACTAATAAAATATACTAGCCATTGTCACTAGATAAATAAATAATAGTTACAGCAACTGAATAAAAATTATAGTGAAATCAATGGAATGCATTACGCTTATCTCCAATAATAGATTCTTTCAACAATGAATCTTCCCTTTCCTCTTTCCACATATATAAGACAGTTCATAGTCGCACACACTGGCGCTATTTGTAACTACTTGAAAATATCAAAAGTGAAATATTAAATATTATCAAGTTGGAAAAGGGAATCAACTTCTTTTATTCAGTTTACTTATGTAAATGTGTTCCCCTGGGCGCCACTAGACTGTCCAAATCTAGATAAAGATATATCATCTTTGTTCATAGTATACCTGGTTCAAACCCACTTGGTACATTCTTTACAACATATGCACTTGGATGAATGAGAAAATACATTTTTATATTTTATCTGTATCAAAAAAGCTATAAGTTCTCAATACCATAAATTCTCATTTAATATTTTTACAGGTGTTACCAGCTCAGTATAAGTACATCGATTGACATGCATAAATCCTCTTGCTAATGGCTCTGAAACAAACAAAGTGAGGATCATTATCTATGGATGGTCATTAAACCTATTTACTTAATTTATTTATTCATCGTAATATAATGGTGATGATGATGGTTCCAACCACAGCTTTTGCAATTAACTCACAACAACAAATTTATCTTTTATAAACCTATAAGCACTTACTTAAAACATATTTAAACTGAGATTTAAATATTATTATTCACCAGCGATGATGAATGATCATAATGAATCTCACAATCTAAAATCTAGCCTTTTATAAGTTTATAGTTATTTATTTGAAACACTATTATATTTAAAATGATAACTTAACCATCAATATTAACCAGTGATGATAAATGATCATAACAAAATCACCACATAATATCTAGCTTTTTTATAAACACATATTTACTTAAAACATTGATTTAATTACTAATATTTTTTAGTGATGATGATGATGATTATAACTAATATCATAGCACAAAATTTAGATTCTTATAAATTTATAGTTATTTACCTGAAACATTATTATGCTTAAACTGCGATTTAACCCATAATATTCTTCATTGATGATGATGATCAAAACCCCTCAGCACAACATAAAATTGTAGCTTTTTGTTATAAATATACACTTACTTACCCAAAACATCATTATATGTAAATTGTGATCCAATGGTTAACATTTATTAGTGATGATGAAAGATTATAATTAAACCTGGGTCTTGTTTTACGCAGATATATTTGATGTCATTTTGAAGTTATGCGATTCATGTTTCTTTGGAAGTCGAACTCCGATAATGCACTATTACTTTAAATAATAAATGTTGCGCACTTACATCATATTGAAAGTAATAGCACATTATTGGAATTTGACTTTCATCTTAGTAATTTCAATATTTTCAGTGCTTTATAATAGTAAGATTTTATGCAATAATGAAATTAAAATCATGATTTCCACATTTTATGTATACCCACATTAAATTTTACAAGATTATAATGTAAATTTGTTCAAACATTGTGCGTGTTAATTTTGCATTTTAAATCACATTCTGATTTTGCTTTTTAAAAAAGAAAGTAATCAATTATTAATCATTTAGTGTCCACAAGTTTATTTTTAAAACGTGAGTAATAGCAGTGGGCACAATTAAATTTGAGAATTAAAAATTAAAATCTGATTTTTAATTCTAATTAACAATTTAAAAATTACTTAAGGTGACCTGAAATTAATGTGATGTGAAACAACATTTGATTTTTAAATGGAATTGAAAATTAAAAAATTAAAGGCAAAAATAAGAATTTAATTTTTAGTTGTTAGATTAATTACTAATTACGTTGTCACTAGAAAACCATTAACACAACATGAGAGTGAAGTTGACGCTAGTTGTATTTCCTCTTGTGAAGAATCTGATTTTTTACCAGTTTGCAAATGAACCAGTTTATTGGAAAATAGTGATAATAATTAAAATGTGTAGAAAAATATAAATCATTGTAAATTATGCATAAAAATATATTGTTTTGAATAAAATTAAATATTATAGTTAAAAAAAGATTGTCTTGTATCAATTTTTTTTCAAATTTGAAATTTTTTATTAGTCATATTTTATTTCCTTATTTTTTTGCGTGGATTTAAAGTAATTTTACATTGGTGCTTTGCTTTTATGCGATTTTTGAAAAATTACAGTCCATATCTCCTCTTTTTCAAGATAAGTTACATCTATTTTTGTCCGATTTCTTTTGCTTGTGTTTTCTGAGGAACCTATCTATCATGTAAAATGAGACCCAGGTGTAAATGATAAAATTAAAAAAATATATAACAATAATAATAATAATAACTCTAAAGCCAAATACTGCATAATTATATTTATTGAGCTTTCTCCTTTTAATAAAACAAATTTCTAATTATATAATTGACTGCAATTATTATATCAGTTAATTCCATTATTAACATCAAATTTCTAATGCTGGATGCATAACCAAATAAGATTAAATATATGTATATGTTCCTACCCATTTAAAATAAGCTGGTTTAAAATGAAACAAAAAATATCCCATTGAATGCTTATCCAATATTTTTTCCAGTTGGATTACAAATGTCACAAAGGTAATAAAAACATTCATGCAATATATGTGTGTGTGTTTACTTCCATACATGTGACTCTACACTATTAGTTTGCTCCCTTAAACAAAAGATTATAAGCGCTAAGATTTTAGTCTAATCTATTTGACCTAATTTAAGTGATGTACATTTGTATTAACAGTGACTTGCACACACACTTGTGATATGTTAGCATATATATTATGTTAAAATATTTCTCTTTATAACATTGCTTCATAAACAAATTATACACATAAAAATATTTAAATCTTGAGCAAAACAACTTATATCAAATTTAAGTAGGCAAATAAAATAAAAAAAACATTATTTACAATATAGAAAAAAATATTCAAAGATAATGAAACATTAAGTTTGGTAATTTCAAAATGTACATGCATATTTTTATGCATAAGAATGATAATTAATAACAAAATAAATAAACAAACTTTTAATGTTTCTGACTTAAAACAAAAGATATGACATTTGACTTATAGAAAGATTCTGATTATTACTTTTAATAATTAAAAGAAATAATTAATAACATTTCAACGTTACTACCCACTTCAGTTCTTACTAATGCCCCAGTCATACAACAGACTGCTCTCTGGTTTGTAGCTTAGGACTGTGTTGGTTTAGCATGTTTTTACCATTAAAAGTTATTGTTGGCACTTTTGATGAATATAAAGAAACTTTTTTTTAAAAAAATGGATTGGTAGACTAGTTGAGGCTTGCTGCTTGGATTTTATGCATCTTTTTTTTCTCTTCTTTCTCTTCTCCCTCCCTTTAAAAATGATAATCCTTTAATAGCCCAGGGGATGAAAAGAAGTCTCTGAGACAGCATGTGTAATAGACTTTAAACACAGTCATTATGTGGGTATTTAAGAATACACAAGTCTACAGACAGACCATTGAACTCAGGTGTTAGAAATCTTTATGGACAAAATAGCAGATAACACTGCATTTTCATTTTCTTATAGCTAGCAAAATATATAAACACCATTTTTAAAGTAGTGATATGTGAACTCTCTGTATAATACAGTTTTACTATTTAGCATCTTTTAGGAATTCAATCTCTAAAAATCTCTCCAGAATAGCTTAACTGTTATAATGTTTATACACCAGCACATCTTCTTCTATATTCTTTAAAGCAACATTTGAACATTTTTGCTTTCAATGTTCTTCAATGAAAGAAAAAAAATCAACTCAAATTTGTCAGACCTTGAAAGATACTGATCAACTGAATACTGACCATTGTTTCTCTTCCACTTTGTCTTTCTCACACAGCTTATTATATGCCAATTCTCTGCCACCCTGTAGCCTTTCCAGATTAAAAAGATTGTTTCTCACCAAAAAAATAGTCATTTCAGAAATAAAACAGAATTTTAAAATGGACACTTAATGGCCAATTAACAAAATAAAATTAATTACTCCATCCATCTGTCAAAACATTTCTTTCCTTCTTGACAACTTATAATTCAGATAACATAAAAAAGAATAAAAATTAAAGTGTATGTGTAATTAAAATTGTGTGGGTGTCTGTTTATATATTCCCATTCTTTCAGGAACACATGTGGTTTGGAGGCTATAAATTTGTTGACTTTAGATATGACCTTTTTAATCCATGTCTAGCCTGTTTTATTTTAAATAAAAACTAAGCTATATAATGACACTGCTTTATTTAATACAATAGACTAATGCATCTAATATTATTTCTTATAATATTCACTTTTGTACTACTGCTTATTAACAACTATTACTTATTAATATCTTTTAATATGCACACACAGATATATATATATATATATAAATTCATTAATTTAATAATATATGCAAGGGAATGTTATTCTATACTTACAATATATAGAAAAAAAAGATATAATGTTAAGTAATGGCTTAGAAAAAATAATTAATAAAACACGAAAATCAATCATAAGATATCATTGAAAAAATATTTAAAAATAAAATATAGTTTACATTTAGGTTAAGAAGATAAGTGCCATGATTATTTTAGAACTGTAATAGTGGTTTTAAAACAGCTAAGATAATATATTAAATAAATAAACATTTAATAGAGAATAAAACTAACATTAGTAGTAAAAGAGAAAGCATCTGTTGAGAAATCATTTTTGCTATATACATATTAATAAATGTGAACTAATGAAATTATTATAAAGAAAAGTAATGTACAAAATAGAACAGATATACCTTATAAATTTGTTTTAGGAAAATATTTTAATAATGAATGGTTTTATGAACTAGGTACTTTATTTTAACATTCATAATTTAGAGCAGTTTACCTGTTTAAGTTAAATCAAAAATAAGGGGGGTGTATGAGATATGTTTATGATTTGATATCAGATAAATTTACATATTATAATATGTTTTACAGTACAAGTGTGTGTGTTCAGTTTCAGAAAATGTTAAATTACCGATTTTATCATAAGCTGAATGTAGCATATAGACATCGTTTTATTATGCAATATATAGTTTGATTTACTAATGATATAATTCTCAAAAATATATTTTAAATTGTGTAAAAGAAAATTTTTGAGGAAAAAAATTATAAATGAATTCACTCCTAAAATCATATTGCACAGTTTATCATTTGAATTTGCTATAAGTATATGGTTTAAAAAATAATAGTGAAATGTTTTTAAATAAATAACTTCTGTAAATTTGAAAGCAATATTAGGTGATTCCTTTAAAATTCTAATTAAAAAAGTTTACCATCTAAATAATTTAATTGAATTTCCAGCATTCAAGAAAATTTAATAATGATTAACAACAGGGTTATTTGGTCATTCATGCTTCTACATATTTCTAATAAATAATTATCAAATATCATTAAGTCACACATGTAAAGTATTAAATGTATAATTTCTCTGTTTCAGCCTTATTTTACTCAATAAAAAAAAAACTTATCAACAATAAAATATTTCATTAAACAGTTCAGCATATCTTTTCCAATTATTATCAGTATTGTTAATTTACATACTTCCAGTATCACACTATTCATTATAAGTAAGTTATAGAAAAATTGTATTAGCAATTTTTTTATATAATGTCCATGCATTTCAAATAAAAGTAAATTCAAATTGTTAGTTGATAAAAGCTGGAGCTGGTAAACATTTAAAAGTTTAGCCTTCCATATTGAACATTCATATCCTGTGACCTTCACAATTACACATTCGCATTTACACTTGAGTAGTATGAGGAAGTTTATTTAGTAAAGGGAATAGTAGAGCATTTAATGAAAATATTAGGTTCACATGTTTTATTAGATAAATTATCTCTAATTTATTTTACTGCCTTTTTTTTAGAAAATATTTCATCTTCTCTAAAACTTTTTCTGAAGTCCTTCATCTACTTAGCCAAGCCTCCTTTTTTTCTTACTTTTAATGAGGCCAATAATATTCAAAAATGTATTACTTATAAAAAAAAATGTTAGGAATAAATTATTGAATATATATATATATATATACTTTCTAATAATAAATGAAATAAATAATTTTGACATTTTCAAATGAAAGATTTTATACAATAAATAACTAATAAAAACAAAAAAGATCATACTAGCTGATAGGGTATGTGTGTATCTGTCCATTAATCCAGATGTCTATTAATGACTGAGATATTCATGATATCTATGGCAAAATAAATAGTGTTATTGCAAGATAGATAGTCTGAGTGATAATTAGAAATATAAATGAAGTGTGAAGTGTGGAATGATGTGAATGGACATGCACCCACATATACAAAGTTAGATCTTGAAATGGCACTAAATAATAGATTAGAAAATTAATGAATAAGAACTCATCAGTGCCTTACATACAAACAATACTTATTCCTAGTTTAGCTTACATACCAACAACTTCTGATACAATACATTCATCTCTCTCACCTCTAGATATACATAAAAAAAATTAATGATTAGTACACTCCAACTAACATCCTAAAAGCTTTTCAACTGAAATATAAATTAAGTTATATCACAATTCATCTTTTTATTAGGTACCCCTGACCATTAATTGGCACAATATGAACTTTCCACTTTCCTTCATGCTGCCAATGTGGAAGGTCACAATATATATATATATATATATATATATATATATATATATATATATATATATATATATATATATATATATATATATATATTGATAATGGCACATGATAATTTATCTAGAAAAAAATTATTATTAAAATAATTTTTGTAAAAGAGTTTGAAATAAAAGTTAGAAAATAATTGATTAAAAGGGCGGGGGGAGGGGTTGGTTAGAAAAGTTAAACTAAAAGTTTATAAAAGGAAGTAAAGAGTTTTCTTATTAGTATTTGTAAAATATAAATAATTTAAAGGTTAAAAAATACAAATCTCTTTTCATTCGAATTTTAAAAAAAAAGGTAATCTTAAAACTAATTATATATGTGTGATTGTAAATAAAATTAAATGTATGCGTATTAAATAAATATTAAAAAATAAATGGAAGTTGTCATTAAAAAACAAAGCGATGGCTATTAATTAAAATATAAAACATGTTTTGCATGGCTATTATTAATTAAACGATCTTCCAAAACATGTTGTCAAAGGATTATCAATGGAATTTCGACAACACATATTGCCAGAGGATATCGAAAAGAAAAACACTTTGCAGGTATAAATAGTAAAATTTTATCAGATAATCAGTTCAGTTCAGAAATTAATTAAGTCAGTTAAGTCAAGAGAGAACAATCAGTTGAGTTAATTGTATCCAGAAACAAAATGCAGTGCTGAGCAGCTTTTGGAAACACACATCTTTCTCCAGCCTCAGTCAAATAAGATCAGCAATATCTGCCCATGAAATAATGTCAGCGTAACATCTTAGAAAATCTCCATCAGTATGTAATTGTTTCCAATAATAATAATTGGGAATAATAAGGAAACTCATCAAGGAAACACCCCAGCCAGCTGGAAGAAGCAGCAATTAAGAAGAAAACAAAGTTCTAAATCTACATTCAAAATCCTAGGTAAAACATTTGCTTTTTATACCATAATAGCCATTGCATTAAAATTCGTAAAGCCTCCAGAGACAAGTAATTTGAACTCTATAATCATGCATAAAATGGACTATTGATGTGCGTGTTTGTGAATGCTATATGATTTTATAAACATCAACCATTATTTATGCTTTTCATAAGATATATATTATAGTGTGTTAATTTAAAATGTGTGTGTGTGTTATATTAATTAAAAAAATTATAAAGATGTTTAAATTTAGTAAATTAATGTTAGTTAATAAATTGTCTTAAGATTTCAACTCTATTTGTCGGTCAATTCTTTTTATCAATTCTTTTACAAATCTTTTATCAATTCTTTTCACCACTAATTATGTATAATCTATTAGTGATTACAAACAACTGAGCTAGTCATGGATATTTAGGTATTGAGTTAGTGGCCATTGCTCAAAGCATGTTATTTATTCATTCTTGGATAATTAAGTGGTGCCTGTGTTTACACGAAACAAAAAAAGTGCTTTGAACTCTGGTGTTGAACTCAACAGTTGAGAAGAAGTTATGTCTTGGAAATATAATGCTAGTTTTATATTTTATAGCTATCATTTGGGCATACATACTCTCTGAGTATGTTCTTCTCTGCCTAAGAGATTGGTGTTTCGATACGAGTGACACATATTCGAACCCGGTACAATATATATATATATAATTCTTCAAAAAACAATACAATAATTAATACAGTAAATAATATTTTAAAAATATCTATTATAATTTAATGGAAGTACCTTTGACTATTTAAGTAGACATTATCAACTATATTCAAATTCCATTACAAAAAACTGTTATAAATATCTACAAAAACAATTACATCATACTTCATATTTTCCCACAATTCATTAATTTTTATATTAGCAGCTTCTCTATTTATCAAAGGCTGCTTTCCATTTCTTATTAACATAGCTTCTTTAATTTTATGTTTATTATTATTTCTTTCAATACATTAATTCTTAATTTTATTAAAATCAAAATCAAAACCATATATACATGTAACATTATGGTCAAAAAATACTGAAGGTGATATGCCATCATTTCTAACTCTCTCTTGTCTTGAAATTTGCACTCATTTAGATAGCAATAAATGTTTCTTTGATCTTTTCTCCAATGTACACCGAGATTCACCTATATATGCTTTTCCACAAACGCACCAACATTTATATATTGCACAACTTTGATTTAAAACAATACATCTATTTTTTGAATTATTTATCAATCTATTTAAATTAAACGTAGTATAAGATGTGACTCTACATATATATTTATATATTTTCCTCATAAATTTCACTTGTTCATTACAAATAAATGGTACTGATATCCAAGTATATTTTATCAATATCTATAGCACTTAACATATTACAATTATTATTAAACTTACTAACAGTATTATAAATTAATTTATGATTATATCCAATATAAAATAAATCCATAGTAAATACATTTATATTACTTATTTTTTATAGTTACATAACTAATTATTCCTAAATAAAAATGATTTTAAACTAGTTAATTTATGTACTATGGGCACATTTGAGTCCCAAGGAATATATTCTCTTTTTTCAATATCTCTTATTATCATACAATAAACAATTTATTTTTATTATGAGTAACTTTAATATCCAAATATTGAATTGACATTTTTTCTTCAAAAGATTTACTCCATTTTAAAGCTTCTAAACTATTTAATTCATTAAATTACAAATAATTAACATCTAAACTTCCACAAACAAAACTATAATCAATATACCTGTAATATATTTTAATACCTTGATAATATATATTATTATTAAGAATTATATTTTCATATTTTCATATTACAAAACTACATATTTGTGACACTATTGGAAGACCCATAGGCCAACCATTATCCATTTTATAACAATCTTCATTAGACGTAAAAAATAGATGTTGTATTTTAAATCAAAGTTGTGCAATATGTAAATGGTGGTGTGTTTCTGGAAAAGCATATATAGGTGAATCTCTGTACATTGAAGAAAAGGTCAAAGGAGCATTTATTGCTATATAAACAAATGCAAAAATCAAGACAAGAGAGTGTTAGAAATGATGACATATCATCTTCAGTATATTTGATCATAATGTTACATGGATATATGGGTTTGATTTTGATTTTAATAAAGTTAAGATTTTATGTATTGAAATAAATAATATTAAATGTAAAATTTAAGAAACTATGTTAATAAAAAACAGAAAGCAGCATTTGATAAATAGACAAGCTGTTAATATAAAAATGAATGAATTGTGGGAAAATTGATGTATGACATAATTGTTTTTGTAGACATTTATAACGGTTTTTTGTAACTGAATTTAAATATAGTTGATAATGACTACTTAGATAGCTGAAAGTACTTCTATTAAATTATAGTAGATATTTTTTTAAAATATTATTTACTGTATTAATTATTGTATTGTTTTGCAAAGAATTATATATATATATTTGTTTATAATTGGAATACAGACATTGATTACTAATATATATATATATATATATTGTATTTTAAGAGTTTAGACTTATATTTTTAAGAAATTATTATTATTCTAAAATATTCTGATAATTCTACATTCTACTTGTGAACTCTATTTTATTATATGTGAAAAATAAAATTAGAACCTGCCATTATGGGTGAGTATGTCAGCCATCTGGTTCTCCACAGCCATAAGGTAGAGAGGAAATCCCAGAAGAAGTAACATCAGGTCATCAAGATCCATCCACCTCATTCCACTACCACGCAATTCCTCAAATCCAAGAAACATTTAACTAATCTGAGAAAAAAACAATTCCAAAAATGTCCATCATCTTCCTAGTAATATGTTTAACTAACTCTTAAAAGCAATGTAACTGTAACTCAAATTATTAGCATACTTTTAATTTACACAGTCTTAACTTATTAAATTTTATATAATATTTTGGACATCATAATTCTACTGGTTTTTCTATTTAACAAAATAAATTTTAATTTTCTTAAAAATTTCATTTTATTCATGTTTATTTGAATGATCGAGGGAGTTAAATTTAAATTAGTAAAGTTATTTATATGTTTCTGCTTTCAATGTTCTCTTGGGATGGTGCTAGTTGGGAAGACACTAAGTTGAAAACTATAAAATATCAAAATAACAAAATATGTTGAAACTGATTTCTTTCTATTATGATATTCCATGATCGTGTCAAATAGAAGTTATTGTTAAATTTCTCAGAATTATTTCAAATTATTTGGGTACTTTTAGTAGTCTCTTATATATGTAAATTTTATGAACTATGTTGCCCATTAAGATTTAACTCAATCCCTACATATAAAAGATCATTTTATATCTGAAATTATATATATATATATATATATATATATATATTTAAGATATAAACATGATATATATATATATATACACATATATATATATATATATGTGTACCACATTCGAATATGGGATGATCAAAACAGTGGTCTCTTAGGCAGAGAAAACCATACGCAGAGAGTATGTATGCTCAAATGATAGCTATAAAATATGTAACTGGCATCACATTTCCAGGACGTAACTTCTTCTCGACTGTTGAGTTCAACACCAAGTTCAAAGCAGTTTTTTGTTTTGTGTAAACACAGGCACCAGCTATTTATTCAGAAGAATAAACAATGCACTTTGAACAATGGTCACTAACTCAATGCCTAACTTATACCCATAGACTAGCTCAGCTACTTGTAATTAATAACAAATTATACAAAATTAGAGGTGAAAAGAATTGATAAAATGAATTGATAAAAGAATGGTAAAAGAATTGACCAACAAATAAATTTGAACTTAAAACCAATTTATTTTAATTAACATTAATTTTACTAAATTTAAATATTTTATAAATCTCATTTAACTAATAACATTGATATCATGATCACGCACATATTAACTTATACACTCACATATATAATAATAATAAAGCACTAAATAGTATTTGACATTTAGAACACACAAATTAATAGTTCATTTTTATGTGCTACAGAGTTCATATGATTATGGCTCTTGGAGGATTCATAAATGTGATGGCTACTGTATAAATGAAAATACGAAAATGTTTTACCTAGGATTTTGAACGTAGATTTAGAATTTTGTTTTCTTCTTGGTGGCTGCTTCCATTATGAATATTTCCAACTGGCAGGGATGTTTCCTTGAGAAGTTTCATTATTATTCATTTTTATTATTATTGGAGACAATTAGATATTGAGTGGCTTTAGGTTGTTATGCAGGCATCCCTTAAGATCGGGTAAATTGGTTATTTTCATCGGACTTCAGGCTGGAGAAAGTCATATGTCTTCCAAGGGTTTTAACACTGCATTTCTGACTAATAGATAATAAATGGAACTGTTATCTTACAATTAATCCAACTGATTGTCCTCACTGAATGTCTGATAAAAAAATTGGCTATTTATACCTATGATAGGTTGTCCTTTTAATATCCTCCGGCAATATCTGTTGTTGAAATTCCTTTGATAATCTCATGTTTTTGTGATCGTTTAATTAGTAGTAGCCATGCAAATGTGTTGTTTTATTTATGTTTTTTATTAGTAGCTAATCCTTTGGAGATAAGCTTTTTAATCATGTTGTTTTATATTTTTAATTAGTAACCCATCGCTGAATTTTTTAATGATAATCTTCTGTATTCATTTTAATATTTATTTTCATGTGTTTTTCAATATGATTTTAACATGCACATATACACACATTTATTATATATTTTATTAACAAGCTTACATTTACGGACATGTATAATTTATTCTAATAAACTCGAATGAAAAGAGATTTATATTTTTTAGACTTTTAACTATTTATTTTAATTAATATTAATAAGAAAAAAAACTTTTTACTTCCTTCTATAAAACTTTTAGCATGACTTTTTCTAATAAAAACCCTCTCCCTTTCTAATTAATTAATTGTAACTTTTATTTCAAAAACTAATGATAGAAAGCTATTTGACTCTTACTTTTTTCAAAAAACAAACTGCATTTTGTTTAATAAGGAAACTTAAGATTTTTATAACTTATTTTTTTAGATAAATTATTATGTGCCAATTCCAGGTTGGTACAATATATATATAACTAATCCCAGTGCATAACGCTATACTGAAATAAATATATATATATGTATATTCCAGGTTGGTACAATATATATATAACTAATCCCAGTGCATAACGCTATACTGAAATAAATATACAAATATTAAGCAGTAAATCACCCCACGTGGTTAAGAAATCCAGTACCACCCTTTGTGAACTAATATATAACTACATTTAGTTCATATTTCAAAATAGCCAACTCAAAATGATACTGTTTTAAACTGTCTGCTATAAAATGTAATATATTGTCAAATCCAATATCCTACATCACAGTGTAATATTAGTCCTCTTTATTGTTATAGTTTATTTTATGTGAGGAATGTAATATTAATGATTCCTCATTATTATAGTCAAGGATTTATCATGTGAAAGTAATATTTGTAGTTTGTATAAATATGGATATCACATTATCTATATACACTACATTATCTGTCTGCAACGTAAAGCCCCAATGGTATATAGGTAGTGAAATAAAGAACTGATTAAAGTATAAGCTATATTATGCAAGATTAATTCTTTATATATATATATATATATAAAGAATTAAATTTCAATATATATGGATATATATATATATATATATATATATATATTAAATATCCATAATATTGAAATTGTGAGTTAAGCTTTATTAATAAATGTTATATTGTAAATGGGTTTTGAATCCCAAACTATATATATGATTAACTATGAATACTTATTAATTATTACAATGAATTTTATAGTGTCATTAGAGTGGGTGGAAGGCTTATATAATTATTACTTATTGTTCTTATAATTTACATTCCTGCTCTTCATATTTTGTTGGCATGGTTTATTATTATTATCAACTTCATTTCTTCATTCTTTCTGCATGATTCATTCATCACATATGATTTAATGGTAAACCAGACATTTTGCATGCCTGGGTTCCTTGTCTAAATATTAGCTCTGGTCTAGTTTTTGCATGGATATGGAGAGTCTTTGCAACCCTAAAATCTTAGATTTGAGCGCATCTTCACTTTCTCCATTGGTATGCAGCATCAGTTAGAGACATCCATTATTTATTGTGGACCATGACACCTGATTGCCAAGTCAATCTTTATTTTTATTTTTATATATTCTTACTATTAACAACATAATGATTGAGGTAGTACTGCAATATCCTTAAAATGATTTGTTTAACCCCCACTTATGTATGAGTAACCCTGGGTAACCTTATAATCAAATTCATCCACAGTCGTTACCTTTATGTAGTAAAAGAGTAAATTATCATTTCAAACTCATAACAGCTGATAGCAACCTATAAATATTAATTATGATTTAATAGGGCACACACTATAATATGTAAACTGCCATATTTTATCAATATGATGTACAAAGCCAGTGGAATCTTTTATTTACCAATACCATAAGTTATCTATTGCTAGGTCCTTTTCCATAATAAACTTTTATTATAAGCATTAATTATGAGTATGTTATTGTGAATTGGAACTTTACTATAATTATGTGTACCCCCTGGCTTTCTACCTGACCTATAGAGTTGCATGTAAGATCAAGCTCTATAAAATTATTAAAGTATACATTAATTGAATCCATAAGTAAACCTCTATATAATAAAAAAATGAATTATATTTATGACTGCTAATATAGATAAGCTTCTGAGTCGATGAAAGAAATCTGAGGAAGAGAGTCTATGTTCAAACCTGGACTACATCATGCTGTATGTAGAAGAACAGCTGAGTGATGTCAAGGGTGTTAATTATGTGGGAGAGCCTAGGAATCCTAGGTAGGGATTTAAACTAATATCACCCGTTATCCCTGTGTATGCTGGTTGATGGTCCCTTCTTGGTCTGTCTGTCTTGTTAGAACATTATACAAACTTGATCATTGCAATATGTACATTCATATATATGTTTAATAGTTTAATATATTATGGAATTTCTCAATATTAGTTTTATCACATGATAGAAAGTAGTTTGGAAATATTAGATGAGTATGCACTAGATAGTAATTTTCTGCACAAACTTATTGCATTCATTAATTACTATGATTTGTAATGTTGGCACTCCCATCTGGGAAGTTTGTCATTGTTTAAGATTTGTTCTCTTTTGATTCTGAATTTACATGCATATGAATAAACTTAAAACACATATATTATCTTGTAAAAACAATCTTGTTACAATAATCACATTAATAAATTGTTGTATAAAACATATTTGATAACATATACAAACATTTTACTACTTTCAAATAATTTTAGTTTACCTCAGACAGTACGAAATAACACATGCTTTGGTTATGGATAACCCCAAAGAGTCATGTCTATAAATCTGACTGTCTCTAACTCAACCTATATAAATACTGGAATGGCAAATAATAGTAATAAATAAAGTTAACTATTTTTATATAATCAACACAAGAATATAAACATAATGCAATTAAAGTTGCTGTTTATGTTACATATCAAGCAAATTCGGTTTAAAAAGGTGTTTCTTTGATTATTTTTTTCTTATCTTTTTTAAATACAAACTATATTGAAATTTTATAATTACAAATATATTAAAATAAGTATCTTTGTTTATACGAAAATAGTTTTTTTTGTTACATTAAAAATACTGATTTTTACCAAAATCCAAAAATAAATTTAAATATTATTTATATATATATATATATATATATAAATATATATATATATAGCGGGGAAGGTTACAATATATATATATATATATATCCTGTGCCCTTTTCTATAGGTCAGTAATAGTTCATAACAGTCAATTACTAAAAATTTTAAATTTAGAATATGTTCTTTTAATATGGTAATTGTATTAAGTCAATTATATCTTTAAAGTACAATTTGAGGCTAAAGCAAATATGTAGTATAAAAAATTATAGCGAATTGATTAAAAAATGGTTATGTAAAGCTTAAAATATTGTTTCATATGGTTGTAAAAGCTGGCCATATTAAATAACAAAGCTATAAATATTAAAAGTATATTTAATAAATTCGATTTTAATAGTTTAAAACTGATAATTTAATAAATGCTATGTTTAGATTTATAATCATATTTAATAGTCAAAATTAATATAGTATATTTTTAAAATAAACTTTATGATGGTGAGAATTGTATTTAATTCTATATTTTCTAAATTATTCTTCCAAATTTTTTATAATTATTTTATATAATATAATAAGTGTATCAATTTTATTAGTCTAGGCAGAGAAATAGATTAAAAATTGTCTGTCAAAGTTATTAATCATGTGACTTTTAATGTATACTTTCACACACACGCTTGTTTGAATTAATAACAAGTTTAAAATATTTTAAAAGTTATAATATAGAAATGGGTGGAATTGTCACCTAGCAAATAATAATAAATATTAAGTTAACTATCGTATGTAATGCTTTAAGTAATGTAATAAAGATGAATACAGATATAATAAAAATTAAATATTTTGTTTAAATAAAAATAGATAAATGGAATAAGTTATTAAATGTTGTTTTAAAAGTTATTTTAAAAGATTAAATAATTTAAATAAAGTTATAATTGAATTAAAAGTGCTATTTTAAATAATGTTTTAAGTTCATTACGTCATAATTTCTAATTTTGAAATTCAATTCTACTTGAAATTGAAAATATGTAAATTTGTTCTCAAGCTAAAGTAAGAATTAACCAACAGGTATAGGTATTCTTACAGACTATAAATATTGCTGTAATTAAGTTATCAGGGGAGATTAATAATGTTTTGAAACCGGAGAAAGGTAAATTATAACTATCAAAAAGATAGTATTTTTAAAATTTTTATTTTAGTCAATTTTTTTTTTTTGGTACTTTCTTATCGTTTATTTGCAAAAAAACTAATTGATAATTTTTAAAAGTATTTTTGCAAAAGAGAGTTTTAAAATATAATAATTTAGAAACTTCATGGAAATGATTTTCTAATTTTTAAAGTACTTACCAGTCATATTTTATCTAAAAAATGTAACCTAAACTTCGCAATAAAAATGGATACACTGTGTAATAAAATGGATAGAAATTGTAATACTGTAAAAATGTTTGGAATATTTATTGATACAGCTTTATTAATATTTCACCGAAGAACTGTTTTGGTACATAAAAAACCACAGCTCGGACATTATACGGAGTCTAAAAAATGTATTGAAACATATTATTTATAAGTTTATCCAAGATTTATTTTTAAGTAGTAATAAGACAATTATATCTCATGAATCATTTTATACAATATTATATTCCAAGGAGCAAAATGTTATATCCTTTCTGAAGGTAACATTTTTAAAAAATATTTTCAAGAATTAAAGAAAGAACCCAGGAGAATATGTTACAGAAGCATTTTTGATATTAAAATATCCATTCTTAGAATTATTTAAAAATGTATTTAGAAAAGATTTGTTTAAAAGTACTTGAAGTTTTTTTTTAAAGTGTCATATATAAAAATACCAAACGAAAGTTTAAATGTATTAAGAAGGAAACTTATATAAAAAAGTGAACACATAGTTGAATAAAAGATGGATTCATGGAAATACAAATAGTACTTAAAAGTTTATCGAATATTTTTAAAATTAAATTAGATGGATTGATGCATCGGATACACAGAGAATATTGGTAGAGAAGATTAAGAAGCTTCACGAGATTAATTAATATTATGAATTAATAATTATCATCCTAAATACTAAAACCAAGGATTATTTTCTATAAATTGTATTAAATGGATTAATAATTATTTTATATTAAACTTTAACACGCTTGGAGGAGAACATTTTTAAAAAACTCTAGAGAAACTAATAAGCATTTTGGACTTATGAGGAACTATTGTCAAGAAAATATGTAATTATTGTTTTGATTCCTTTTATTTTGTTAACCTAGTTTAAATCTAAATTTTATATAAGATTAGGAAAAACATATAAACATTAATTTATTAATATTAAATTTTTTATAATATAACAATCTAATAATTTAGCTAAAAATATTCTAATATAAAGTGTATGGGTGTGATTTTTTTTATATCTGCAATGCTCAAGTGGATAAAGGATGCCTACTGAACACAATGACTAGATAAAGGTTATTTGGTAATAATAATAATTATTAATAATTTATAATGTATAGTTTTGTTTTCTTTAGATCATCTATGAATCTAAGAATGAAGTGTAAAACTTTTAATTATATGTAACACATTTTGATACAACATTTTAAAAAAAGAATATTATGAAATAGGATTGATTTGAAAATATGCATACAACTATTATTTTTTTTATATATCAGTGATATAATCCAACATAATAACAAATAATTATGTGATTCTTTTAAAATTTTCATGTTAGGATATTCAAATATTGTCTAAGTAGATTGTATATGATTAAACATACAGAGCAATGAAGTAAGCAACTTTTCTTATGGAATCGTAAGATGGTTTAACTATTAATAAATTTTATTTATTGTTTTTGTAAATGCAGATAGTTATTTATCGATGTAAGATGTGGAAAATCTTGAGAAATAATGTTGAGATAGTGGCTTGGAAGTACTTAGTAAACAGGAAACCAAGACGAAGTTTTAAGAAATAGGATGTTATAAGAAATAGAAATAATATTTAGTCTTTATGTGAATATCAGCATAGTTAACAAAGCCCTATGACTGATACACATTTTATTTGGACAGTGTTTATATTTCTTTAAATATTTGATGTTTTAATAATGCTGAAGAAATAGCTTTAACATCGGCCCTGTACTAGAGGATATTAGGCAGGTAAATGTCATACCTCTTCGCACTGTGCCATGATTTTGAGATATGTTAAGAGTAATACTCTAGCTTTCTTTCTTAATCCTATGCATCTGTTTTCGCTATCTTTATTTCATGTAACTGCATCATTCAGTAAGATATGTTTAAGAGAAATGATAAATAATTTAGAACTTAGGTTATGCTATCGTTTTGTATAAGATTGGTTTATTTGCTTAGAAGGATTAGGACGTTATAACTTAAAATTGAAGATCCAAAGTATCCTAAGGAAAAAAAAGAATCATAGAATATATTTTGAATTTTATTTCGGAAATGAAATATAAAATTTTTGAAATAGGGTATCTAAACAAATATATTTTCTTTAAAGTGATAATAATTTTAAATGCTTTAGTATTATTTTTTTAAGAGAAAAATAAGTATTGCATATTTTTAAAATACAATAGTACAAAGTAAATTATGTAAACAATATGCATAGTATATTTTTTGTTTATTGATTAACAGAAATATATTGATGATTACACTTATATCATACTAAAGTAAGGCTTAAAGAAGAATATATTATGATTAGTAAACATTGTGTGATAAATACTAAAATCTAGTACTGAATTTTTGGATAATATTTTGTGTAACATCTTTGACTTAGCAAGATGAAATTTTTTTTAATATTTTGAGAAATCCATACTCATTATAAAATTTTGTTTTCTATAGAATGTTTTTCTAAGTATGAATTTTTAAAAATAAGATAGTTTAATAATATTAAGGATAAAATGCTGTTGCTAATAAAGTAGATAAATATTTGTAATAAGTTAACCATAATGAGAAACCAAATAGTAACATTTTTTTTTTTTAATTTTGTCTTAAGTTTAGATAAAGATATATAACTAAAATATAAATTATTCTTTCTATAACCCAGTAGATAAAATTTTAAAGTAAAAGTTAAGGATATCCACTGTAAATAGTGTAAATAAATTGTTTATTTATTTGTTGTTAGTAATAAACTTTGTTAAATTTTGTTATTTCAAAAATTTTGTGTCCGAGTTATTTATTTCTCCACATCGCTGCATGAAATCACGATATATGCATAATAATTGAAACAAATATATAATTTTGCACAAAAGATAAATAGAGAATTATTTTAAGAATTTTAAATATTTTATTGGTATTCATTATAATTAAATAATCATAATCTTACATTATTTTATTGGTCATAAATCAGTTATCACAATATTATATTAAATTATATTCTATCAGTTGCCACACATATTTTGTTTGTCAGATTATTAAAATGCTACCACGTATTTATTATATCATTACATAAAGATATAAGATCATATTATATTATTTCATTATTTTATTATGGTAATAAAATTATAGTAAAAAGAAAAGTTATACAGAATTAGTTAAACAATGAAGAATATTATTACTGTTATTTATTATTATTAGTTTCAGTGTAGTAGATTATGACATAAAATCCCTTCTCATATTTTACTATGGTATTTTTATTAACTTAGAAAAAACTTTATGAACCTGAGATTATTTTATTGAGCTAGATTATTAAATAGAAGATTAAGATTTATTTATTAGTTTAATCTTAGTGAGTAGAAGTTATTAAAGTCGTAAGAATACTATGAGTTTGTTATTTGAAATAGTAATAAAGGTGGGATAGTGTTTTTATGCCATTGAGGTTTTATCCTGTGGGATATTGGCTCAATGTAATCTATCTTGTCACTTGTATTTTCACTTCAAGTCTCATGAAAATATTAAATATTTATTTAATTTATTTTATAAACTGAACCTTATTTATATTTTAAATTTGAGCTAGTGAAACATTTTAATTTTAATGCTGAATATTTTATTTATTAATTAATAACTGAGCTAAAACTCGTTTTATTTTATATTATATACTATTCTGAAGTGATGATGCATGAGATTACAGGTTAGAATATATATATATATATATATATATATATATATATAATTATTCAAAACAATACAATAATTAATACAGTAAAACAATATTTTAAAAAAACAAATATATACCAATTTAATAGAAGTACTTTCAACTATCTATGTATGTATGACGTTACATTTGTAACGGTTTTTTCTAATACAATTTGAATCTAGTTGGCAATGACTACATAGATAGTTGAAAGTACTTCTATTGAATTGGTATATATTTGTTTTTTTTAAATATTGTTTTACTGTATTAATTATTGTATTGTTTTGAATAATTATATATATTTTATTATAATTGGAATACAGACATTGATTAATTTTATATATATATATATATATATATATATATATATATATATATATATATATATATATATATATATATATATATATATATATATATATAATCAAAAACCAAAACTGCCTAACACTATACTAGCAAAAAATAAAAATGCAAAACCATAAAACAATACAGTACTAGATTAAATTCAAAATTTTACCAAAATCCTTACACTACCATGGTTTCATCTACTACAAATAGACCTTCTCAAGTGAAAATCAACCTAAAGAAAAAAACATATATATATATATATATATATATATATATATATATATATATATATATATATATATATATATATATATATACAAACAAACAAACCTTCCCATAATTCATTTCAAACTCCACCTTCCCTTAATATCAAAAGAAGTCTTCATAAGATTGATAGCTTCAGAATCAAGAAGTTTTATCATTAAAGTCTCCTTTATTCTTCTTTTTAACTCATTCTTTTCATAAAAAATAACTGAAGCATTGTCAAACAATAATCTATGACCTGTATTCAATTCATGAATATATAAAGCTGAGTTAAGATACCTATGTTTAACTCTACTTATATGAACCTTAACCTTTTCATTAAGGCTAAATTTACTCTGGCCTACATAAAATTTTCCACAACTACATGGAATTTTATAAACAATACCAGGAATAGACCTACTATCAACAGACTGACTGCTTTGAACCATTAAGTAATGAATTCAAATCAGAACCTTTCCTCCATGCAACCTTCTTTCCACCTAACAAATGCCTATTCCTATAAACCAAATTATAAATTGATGCTTTAAATGGTAAAGACATATAATCATCATCCTTACCAACAAAATTCTTATCAACCAAATCATGACTATAAACATTATTATTAAATACCACTTTTTTAATAAAATCATGACTATAACCCAATTCTACGTATTCAGCAGCAAATTGACTTTTTTGAATATCAGCATCATTATTAAAATTATTAAGCCTTCTATTCCGACAACAAAAATTCAACAAAGACATTTTTTATGTATAAAAGGTTGATAACTATCAGGCCTAATCATATTTCTCAAATTTTTAAGTTTTATAAAATGACTACAAAACGAAACATCATTAGCCTTCTCAACATTTAAATCTAAAAACTTTAATTTTACAAAATCAAAACCACCCCCCTCAATTGTAAACTTAATACTAGAATCAAAACCATTCAATCCACATAAAAACTCTTCTAATTTCTTTTTCTGAATAACAAACAAACAATCATCAACATACCTAACAAATAATTTAATAGAACATGAAAACATATTAATAATACTACACTCCAAATAATCAATATAGACAGCACACATCAATGGAGAAATGACATAACCAATAACCCAACCTTCTCTAATCTTATAAAACACATCATTAGACATAAAATACATTGAATCCTCTAACAGCAAAAGCAAATCATGAAAAACCTTAATCTTATCTGCAGAAAAACATTCTAATTTTTTTAAAATTGAAATAAAAACATTATAAAACTTAAAAATTTGAGAAATATGATTAGGCCTGATAGATATCAGCCTTTTATACATAAAAAATATCTTTGTTAAATTTTTGTTGTCGGAATAGAAGGCTTAATAATTTTAATAATGATGCTGATATTCAAAAAAGTCAATTTGCTGCTGAATATGTATAATTTGGTTATAGTCATGATTATATTAAAAAAGAGGTATTTAATAATAATGTTTATAGTCATGATTTGGATGATAAGAATTTTGTTGGTAAGGATGATGATTATATGTCTTTATCATTTAAAGCATCAATTTATAATTTGGTTTATAGGAATAGTCATTTGTTAGGTGGAAAGAAGGTTGCATGGAAGAAAGGTTCTGATTTGAATTCATTACTTAATGGTTCAAAGCAGTCTGTTGATAGTAGGTCTATTCCTGGTATTGTTTATAAAATTCCATGTAGTTGTGGTAAATTTTATGTAGGCCAGAGTAAATTTAGCCTTAATGAAAGGGTTAAGGTTCATATAAGTAGAGTTAAACATAGGTATCTTAACTCAGCTTTATATATTCATGAATTGAATACAGATCATAGAATATTGTTTGACAATGCTTCGGTTATTTTTTATGAAAAGAATGAGTTAAAAAGAAGAATAAAGGAGACTTTGATGATAAAACTTCTTGATTCTGAGGCTATCAATCTTATGAAGACTTCTGTTGATATTAAAAGAAGGTGGAATTTGAAATGAATTATGGGAAGGTTTGTTTGTTTGTATATATATATATATATATATATATACAAACATTTTGGTATAGCGCCATCTTTTGAATATATATATATATGTTTTTTCTTTAGGTTGATTTTCACTTGAGAATGTCTATTTGTAGTAGATGAAACCATGGTAGTGTAAGGATTTTGGTAAAATTTTGAATTTAATCTAGTACTGTATTGTTTTATGGTTTTGCATATATATATATATATATATATATATATAAAGCTAGATTTGAAGAAATTTACGTTCCTGAAAAATTTGAGTTTTTAAACGGATAGTAATGTGTTAAATAAGTGCTCTGAAATGGATTTTTAGATCTAGTTTCTGAAATCTTAACTCTTCATTGAGGTGAGCTATTAAGCTTGAAACCAATTGGTCTGGAGATGAGGGTAGTACTATATAGATTTTGAATTCTTTGCACTTATAATTAAAGCTTGTTTGGAGCTAGTGGTAAACTCCATCTAGTGAACATTTTAGCACAAGTTAAAGACAAGTTGCACAATTTGTGACTTGTTTTATTAATTATTATAAGTGTACCCTTGAAGGCTTTTGTGATGTAATATTGCTTTAGCTATTAATATATGGTGAAGCTGAATTGAATTCAGACCCATATAGCTATCTAGTTTGTAAAGCTAGATTTTAAGAAATGTATGTTTCTGAAAAATTATAGTTTTCAAACTGATAGTAATGTATTAAAGAAGTGGAGTTGGGGGTTTAGATCTAGTTTCTGCAATCCTAACTCTTCACTGAGTTGAGCCATTAAGCTCAAAACCAATTGGTCTGGAGATGAGGGTAGTACGATGAAGAATTTGAATTCTTTCTCTGTTGCACTTACAATTAAAGCTTGTTTGGAGCTAGTGGTAAGCTTCATCTAGTGAATATATATATATATATATATATATATATATTGTAAATATCGATAAGTGTATCTATATTTTAAAAATTATCATTTGTTATAAAAAAAAATCTATTTGAGTTGATGTTTATATATGAAGTATTATTATTGTTTATGGTTATTAGATATAGTTATTGTTTGAAGTTATTATTTTATTTATATGTTGATGGTACATCGTTATGAATATTTAATTATTATAAATAAATGAAGACATATAAATTGTTGATTATATAAAAAAATTATTTTATTTTCAGTGATTATTAAAAAAATGCAATATTATTATTTATGTATATTTTTAAATCTGTCAAATAAATTTTCAATTTAATATTTTTTATATATATGCTTGATATTTTTTTAATGTTAATTGTTTAAAATAAAACATGTGTAACAATGGTTTTCAAACAGCATTTGCTAGCATGTGGAACAACAGCAACAACAAAAAGAGGCCATCATTATTAAAATAGTAATAAAACCAACTGAAAGATAAAAATTTGTTGTATTTTTTTTTCTTTGAAATTACCATTCTTAAGAATATTGAAATAAGATAGATTTCTATGGTAAATAATAAATCATGACAGGCTAATAGAGATATCGCAGCCAAGGGGCTGCACCGTTTTCTTTCATTTATTCCAAGGCAATTTAAAAAGAAAAACTAAGCAAATTTCAACACATGAATTTCATCATGTCTGAAGCCGAAATTTGATGCAGCTATCTTGAATCTATAATGGTCAATCTAATAATAATATGGAGGTAACTAAAATTAATATATTGGATTCAACATTTCAACTAATTTATTTGTTTTTTAAGGAAAGAAATTGTAGAAGGATAAAAATATACATACATCCAAGAATTGACAATTTTCTCTAACGTGATAGTTTATTCACTTTAACTAGAATGCATTCTAATATTAAATGGATAAAGAAATAAAACAATGGAATAAGTTGACTTTTGAAGGAAAACTAAACAAGTGAATTTTGAAAGGTAGTAAATAATTTTATATGTATAAATGATATATAAATATATTTTTGAGATCGATATTTTTGTTTACTTTTATTTTTCATTATAAAAATATAACATTTTTATAAATATTCAATTCAAGCGTCTTGTTTTCTAACAGCAATAAACGTTTAACAGGTGTCAAAATTAACACTTAAGTAATTTAAAATCTTAAAGTATGGCTTATAAGTTTGGGTTGCATATGAGTTGTTATGTATATTTTAATAAGTAAATTTATATTCGCAAATGTTTATTATAAAAATTGTTTTATTATTAATTTATGTATTTCCATGTTTTTTAACTTTATATAATAATTCTTATGCAGACCAAAACAATAATTTATATATATTTGCTGTATATAATATTATTTATTTATTTTTATTTTGAATATCTGAAAAATATAAATATGGATTTGTATTTATAATAATACCTACTTGTTAAGCACAGATATGTCTTTATCTATTTAATATATATACTTATTGCAAGTATATACGTATATTTATTATTTGGGTTTGTATTTAAAACATTGACATTACCTAAAATTAAACCATAATATAAAAATAAAGGATGTACTATTTGTTTTATAAGTAATGCCTTTGTAATTTATTTGAAAGAGTATTAATATTTTATTCTTTTTTTTTATAGTGCCAAAGTCATTATGAAATTAATTGAATTCACAATTTAATAGAGGATAACTACGTATTATCACTTATTTTTAGTCTTTAGGCCACTTACACATATTATTATTCATTGATATGTTTAGATATACATAAATTTACATAATAGATGTGTATATTGGATTTAATAGAATTCTCTTTGTTTCTGATATATATTTGATTAGTTAGTCATATCAATCTTGAAAATAAATTATAATGATAAATCTCATTGCTCTGTATGATTTTAGATTTATTTCATGTATAGCTAGTTGGAAGGGCATATAAACAATTTATTTAAATATAACTGGGATAATTTTGTCTTTCTTCATTTAAATTATACAATTTATTATATTAGGCTTTCTCAACAATTGGATTCATTTAGATTATATATATTCCATTACGTTTATCATCCAATGTTTGAAGCATTATTTTCTTCTCATATATTGATGTTCCATTACATTTAAGGTATAATATGTTTATATGATATATTGTCCATTACATTTGGAACCACAAACTGTTGGTCCCAGTTAACTGATGATTGGTATAATGGAGTAAAAGTATGTTCCATTACATTTGGATGCCACAACGTGGTCAGCATAATATGTTTGTTTAATTATTCATTACATTTGGTGTATCAAAGTTAGGGGCTTGGTTAACTAATGATTATTGTTGCAAAAGTTCATATATTTATTTTCATTTGAGATCATATAAAGATACATTCTATTATATTTGGCTTTCCCAATGTTTGGGGCCTTCTTTCTTCAATTTAAATGGAATGCAGCATTTACATTCCATTACATATATATATATATATATATATATATATATATATATATATATATATATATATATATATATATATATATATATATATATATAAGACATATTTTGTGGGTTCATCCCTGTTAAAATATTTTAAATACTGACGTTTCAACTTGGTAACACAAGTCATCTACTTTTTATCACTCAGTGGATGACTTGTGTTACCAAGTCGAAACGTCAGTATTTAAAATAATTTAATACGGATGAACCCGCAAAATATGTCTTTTATATGTGCAACCCGTGAAATTATTCATATCAATTTTTTTTTTTAAATTTAAATAATAATTTCAAATATGAACAAAATGTTATGAACTAATTAATATTTAAGTTATTCTAGACTTTATTTTAAATACTTATATAATTTTTGTGTGGATTCATTTGTTATATATTTTATATATAGATTCACACACAACAATCAACATTTCACCTAGAGTGTTGTGAGTTATGACACTTCTTTTTTACATGTATAGTGATAAAATAGTTGATTTCTCTCTATGAATCTATATGAATGATTTGCTATTAATTTATTTGCACACTTGTGCAGTCAGATTTAAAAAGTTTTCTTTATGTATATTAATTTTATTACATAACTATTATGCATGATAATATAATATAATTATTTTACAGTATGTCAGCTCATGACTATGACTATGTTATTGTTAATACAATACTCATTTATATAATTTATAATAGCACATTAAATTCTATAAAGTTAACTACAGTTCTGTTTTATAATATACAAATTTTAATTTAATATTATATACATAATGCAATAAAATGTTACATTTTTTTACATTAGTAGTTATTTACTTATTAAAATTTTAGATTTTATTAAAATTACAAATTCTGCTTAACATTTCAATTTTAAAAATATTTTACTGTGATGTTTTTAAATTTCTTTATTTTTACATTGCTTTTAAAATGTTGTTTTTTTTTTTTTTAAAAAAAGCAAAAACAAATTTAATAAATAATAATAATGCACTTTAAAATGCTCTTTTAGTTTCTTCTCTCTGTTAATATAAATAGAAATTATTAATAAATTTAAAATATTGCAATAAAAATACACATAGTATTATGGAGATGCATTTTTTTAAATGTTTGATTTATATCTATATACTTAATATGTTTTATGTTCACTTGGTAAGAATCGATAACTAAAACATATCACATTGATAACTATCTATTTCTTAAAACAAAACGCAAATCAGAAACTCACCCCCCCCCCCGTTTTAAAACCCTATTCCGACTATCAAATTTTTTTTCAAAGTGTTGAATCTGATTAATCTGTAATAATTTTTAAATATATATCATTTTCAGAAAATAATCTGCCAAAAGTAGTTTTTCATTATGAATTGAAAAATCTATATTGATAAGAATGTGAAAATTTGTATTAAATTCATAATGCTAATGTTAAATTGCTTGCATTCAATGTTGTCACACATCACTTTTAAAACATTGATAATAATCTGGCTATTATTTTAATATTATTGCTTTCACTTCCTTTATGAATAAAATATCTAATATTCTTTATAAGTAATATAAATAGAAATTAAGCTGAAATAGGTCCAAAGACCAATAAGTCAATAAAAATACTGGAGAAAGATCATGATGGAAATGATTGCATTATCATTTTCCCTGAACATTTAAAAATCATCTTATGTGCTGTAGCTCAATAAAGGTTTTCCAAGAATAATTTTTGAATTACTCTGTGTAATGAATTAAAGTTCCAAACTAATATCATTTAAACAATTACAACAGTCATAACCATAAAAATATTTTAATGTCACAATCCAATCTAGAAATGAATTTATTTTATCAGAAATTCATATGTAATAGGAGTTAAATTTATCCAAGTCATCTTAGATAGAAGTGTACCTATATTTATTAAATATTGTTAACACTCTCTAGCAAGCATTTTGCACTATTTGAATTTAAATTTAAAATTATAAAGAATCATTTCTACTAATAGAAGAAAGAGAAAAAACTGTCTACAACTAAATTTAAATATTATACATTTATTTTATTTTTTATATAATTATTTTAAAGACTAATAAGAATGCATAAAGAACTACAGAAAAGTTGATATGGAATAAATATAAGAAAAACAAAAATATGTGGATTGAAGAAAACAACTGAATATTATATTGGAATTTGAGCAATAGATTAACAAAAAATGAGGAATATCATCACATAGAAGAACAGCAAAAATAATTATAAAAAAGAAAAAAAATGTGTTGGATAGAAAAATTATATCAATATTAAGTCAAATATTATAATATAAAATATATAAGCAATAAATATATGACAATAGTGAAAATTATTTTTATGTATGGAAGTGTGGTTTAGAAGTTGTAAAAATAAAGAAAAAAGGAATTGATAATCACTGGAAAAGGTATGCAGGAATATCAATGAGTAAATATGTAATCAATAGAATAACACAATTGGAATGATATGATTATTTACAGAAACCTATCTCAAAAAAAAATAATAATAAAATAAATATTAAATAAGATATCTCCAGAAAAAAAAGAACATCAAAAAAAAAAAGATGAAAAGAATAAATAAAAAAATACAGACAACCCAATGCAGTAAAATTTATAAATATGCAAAAAACATTATGATTAGAAATCAAAAGAAATTATAAAGCATTATAAATTGATAAGAACATATATATATATATATATATATATTTATATATATATATATATATATATATATATATATATATTTATATATATATATATATATATATATAAAATAAAAATAGAGCCGATTAAGAGAGAATAACATGTCTTCATATGTCTTGGTTTTTAGTTCATATTATATTACTTTATTCAATTTGAACAATGTATATTTGTTAAAATGTTATATTTTAATGGGAATTTATATGGCATCAGGTTTTTCTATAGTTATGAAGAAAGTTGATTTGTAAAATTAAAGAAAATATTATTCATATATCTATGAACAACTATTTTATTATTTTGGCTTCTTGATTTTGGTTATTTTTTTACACAATAGCTCAAAATATTAATAAAACATAAAATACTTCAGTTTGATCATGTTCAAGTTTTTAAAATTATTCATAAGCAAACAAATTATTAAGTAAAAATATCTTTTTAATACTATTTTAGCTATTTTATATTTATTTGGAAGTACTAAAATTATATATATATATATATATATATATATATATATATATATATATATATATATATATATATATATATATATATATATATATATATATATATATATAAACTAACTTTTTGTTTTTACTAATGGAGAACACTCATGTTGACTTTTGCTACTTTCTGGTTAGTCAATAGGCAATCTACTAATTTAAACTTTCAAAATATTACAAACTGTCATATATATATATATATAGACATATTTTGCGGGTTCATCCACATTAAAAAAATTTAAATATTAATATACCGACATTTGACTTGGTCACACAAGTCATCTACTGGGTCATAAAAGGTAGAAAGACAGTTGTAGGTGTGCTGAAATCACTGATTTGAAAAAAAAATGTTAAAGTTCCACCAATAGCAAAATTTTAAATTAAAAATGTTTTTAAAAAAATCTTTTCAAATAGGAGCAAGTTTGCATGTATCATCACACTTATTGATACAATATGGCCTTTTAAGTATCTCAACAGCTTCACTGATTTTACACTGGTAGAGATTATTACATCTGGATATGATCCTGGTAACTAGAAAAATAAATTTTATGACCTGAATCAGTAGCATGGATTGAGAGTTCTGATAGTGATAAGTGTTGTTTAACTGCATTAGGAGGTCCATCTCTCCTAACACTAATGTGATGATTACTCATGCCTATGTAAGAAGCTTTACAATTTTTACATGAGATTTGATAAACACCATAAGTTTCAAAAAGGATTGAATCCTTAAGCATGGTTATTGTATTGCTGAATTTTTGATGAGTAGAAAAATGTATTTATATTATAGCTTTTTAATATATGTCCCATACTGTCTGTAGTTCCTTTTAAATATGGAACAGAAATCCTTAGAGCTGATTTTGGTAGAATGAATATGAACACTTAAATAAGAAAATAATTACCATCAGAAATCTGTATAAATAAAATAAATGTAATATCGTCAGAAATATTTACCATTCAACATTATGCAGTCAACCTTGTAACTGAATTTAATAATAAAATCATATAAAATCCCAGATTAAGTATTTTCAAGCCCATGTCAAACTAAAGCATATTATTGTAAAGACAATAATAAATATTTCGTGTAAATTAGTGCTAAATTATCTATAAGAATGATAATATTAATTATACTAAGATTATTGTATCATAGCTAATCATCATCTATAGTTTTCACTATTAGAATACCATGAATGGACTGGCCATCAGTTAACTAACTATAATCATAGAGTGGTTGGTAATCTTTAGAAGTGATTTTTCTTGTCTTTGCATTATTCAAATAATTCTAAAGAGAATTATATAATTGTCCACCTATAAATATTATACCAGTTAGATAAAGAGTCTTAATCACTGTATGCACACTGCCCAGTTATGTGACCAAATGTACTGGACTGATTATCTCTATTTACAACATCTATATATTTTTAATGAGTGTTTGATTGGATCTTTTCCATAATTTTGTCAGCAGCTAGCCAATAGATTATGAGATGATGATGATGGCATTTTATTACCACATGATTAATCAAACTTTGTTATTAATATGATTATTTTTAAACTGGTATTACTATTAACTTCCAGCTCTTTAATTTCCATTTTGATAATTATATAAAAAATGCACACATACACTTATCACTTAATTTATAAAATTTCATAACTATATTGTAATGTTTCCAAGAATAAAGAAAATAGACATGCAATTAATAATTCAATAACAATAAAAATTAAATTACAAACACAATTCTAAACCTTATATGTACCAAGAAATAGATAAGCCTTTTCTTTTATACTTTAATAATAATAATAATAAAAATGCATATTTAATTGATTCCAGTATAAATTATTTATTTCAAACAATATATACTGCCAATTAAAACATTCAAGGGCATATGAAGAAATAACATAAAAACAATATACAAACATAGTATAGTCTCACCTCTGAATTTTGGAACTCATTTGAATAACCAGTTCACATATATTCTATTTTAGTTTTCTCTGGAGTTGCTCTTATGTGTTTACATGTAATCTCGTAATATGATCCTATGGTTTAACAACTGGTTATTTACTGTAACAATGATGTCTGTCCATTTTCTTAGATTTGATATGAATTTACCTTTTCTTGGAAAGTTTATTTATATACACATATGTGCTTTATTTATCTGCAGGTCTTAACACTTGTAAAGCATTGGCTATGAGAGTTGAATTTTATAAGTCTTTCCTCATTCTCCCTTTCTCACTTCTTATCAAATTATTTTAATAAACTTTAGACAAGTGAAAAAATTCAAACATTTTGATACAGGTGCCTCATTTTCTTGATAAATGGCTGCAATTGGCACTTAAATTCTAGTGTTACTAAAGCATATTGACTATCATTTCACTGAAGTTAGAATGTTTTAATTTTTATTGGAATGTAAGTTTTTTTTAAGTCAAGAATATTACAAGTAGTTTCAATTGCAACTTACAGCAGCAAATTATTCATTTTTTTCTTCTAACATATTGGGTCCATCACTTTAGATCAACCCCAAACAGAAAAAAAGAGAGAACAGTAAAAGAAACTCATTTTTAACCAAAATATATCCATTACATGATAGACCCAATCAGACAAACAATAAAAAGTTATATTTTAGATTTTTTGCTTATCTCTTTTTTTTTTTTTTTACTTAATATGATTTTTAATTTGAAAAAAAAATAAATCAATAACTTAATATTTTTATTGATGAATTAAATTTGTTTATCTGAAAACAAAAAAATAAGTTTAACATAAAAACAAAATAATAAATCTTTAAAAAAATGTTATAAATTTATATTTTTTCTCTCATCCTTTTTGAAAGTTTGAATAAAGCTGAATACTTGAATTTACGTTGCTTATATCAATGCATAGTCATGAAAGGCTTTATATATATTCTAAATATATCATTTTAAAAAAAATATATAATTTTTAAAAAAGATAATATAGTGGTTTGTTATTAAAGAAAATGCTCCATTACATTTAATGAGGAGGAAGTTACTGGAGTTAAGCCAAAGGACCATAATGTTCTGGTGCAAAATATATGGATGGCTAAAAATAATGAGTTAATTTTTAATATTGCTTCTAATTTTTTAGATTTAACTTTTAATCTTGCTTCAAACTTCATTTCTAATCTTTTTATCAATTTAATTTTTTTTGAAAACTGAGATTAGACCTGTTCAATAAATCTTGGCTAGTTTCATCCATAGTACTAGGATGTTAGTAAAATACAATATTATTTATTAGTAATTATTTTTACTAAATATAAATATATTACTATAAAAAAGTAGTCCAAGGTTTGTCTTTCTTTCTCTTACTGCTTATAATTAAAATTAGTACCATTCATATACAATAGATTCCTATCTTTTTCTATTCTTTTCAAAATAAAATAATAAAAAAATGTAACTATTTCTTTTCTCCCAGTGAAAGAAGTATAAAAAAATATTTATCACAATATTACATTTTATATAGCACATGAGTTATCTGCAAATTGAACATGCCAAAATTGTAATAATATGGATGGATAAAAGAAGGGTTCTTTAACTACAGGTGTTTATTTATAATAATATGAACTTATGAGTTGAGACTCTCGTAAAATTCTACATACATTTTTATTGATAAAAATACTTTTTATAAAATCTGTAAAGTTATTTATAAATAATCGAAAGTGAGATTTTGCAGTAATGTATATTTAACATTAAAAGGTATTTTATTAACTCCAAATTTACTTAAAATGAAAATAAATAGTGACCTCAGGGAATTGATAATAATCAAAATAATAATAATAATAATAATAATAATAATAATAATAATAATAATAATAATAATAATGATGATGATGATGATGATGATAATAATAATAATAATAATAATAATAATAATAATAATAATAATAATAATAATAATAATAATAATAATAATAATAATAATAATAATAATAATAATAATAATATCGTTAATGTGATAATAAGTTGTGAGATGAGTGAATGTATAAATAACTACTATGCACTTATAAAATAAAAAATCCAACTTTTATTTACATCATTGATAAACAATAATAATCAAATGGCATTAATAATTTACACAGCTCTGTTTTATTTCATAGTGTTCAACTAGCAAAGCTGATACAATATTTTATAAATAAATTTTGCTACATAAGTTTTTCATAGAATTCAAAATAAAATCTTTACATAAGTAAAACAGATGAAAGAATATTATAATTTCACATTACTTAAGTCATATACAGTGGTGAAATTCTTTAGGTTTTTCCCATCAACTGAAACATAAATAATGTAATATGTACAATTCATACACTCAAGCATTGCAATGTATGTGCACATAGATATATGTATAACAATATCATTAAATTTGTGTAACTGTCCAATAAGTAATATCTCAAAACATTTTAAAACAAAAATAATATGTACATTTATAATAAAAAATAATAATAATTTATTATGAAAGCTTGACACAAATAGTGAACTAAATGGTTTATTGTAGTTATTTCTTTGTACTAAGTCATTTGTCTTTATAGACTGTAGGATGTTGCAATTTTCTAAAAATTTTCATTTGTTTCTTGAAGTCATAAATAACTTCTCGCAAGGAATGCTAGTATAGCTATGATAAAATAACTAATTTATACAGGAATCAATTTCCTCTTGCAATTTCTTAAGAATGAACTTCATGAAATATAATTCATTGTCAAAATTTTAAAATAGAGTTAATAAATTGGATTTTTTTAAATAACTATGCTCAAACTTCATGATCATCAAATCAAGTCATTTGATTCTTTTCTACTTAGCTTTCAGCATTACATCCTGTTATTCAAATGTCAAATATAGATTTTTTAAAGAAAATACATCTGATGTTAACAGCTTCTGATTCAAGTTGCATGTAAGTAGTTTTGATTCTACATTATTTTTATATCATTTCTAATCATAATTTTACATAACATTAACTATAAAGATAAAAATGGTTGTCTTATCTGTATTGTAAATTCTGATTTATATAGGCCAATCTGAAACATCTTGGTTTGAGAGATGGGAACTGTTACCTGTTCACTTTTAAATCCATTCCTTTTTTAATATACACTAACATTCACAAAATCATTCAATTTATTATAAGTTAATAATATAAATTCATTAAAATTATGTAATGTTCAGATATACATCTGGGTCTCATATTATGTGATAGATAGGTTTCTCAGAAAATGTGCACAAAAAAAATCACACAAAAATAGACTTAAGTTACCTTGAATAATGGGGGATACATACTGTAATTTTCCAAAAATCGCACAAAAGCAAAGCAACAACATAAAATTACTTTAAAATTCACATAAAACATATGAAAATACAATATGACTAATAAATAATTTCAAATTTAAAAAAAAATTGATACAAGACAAACTTTGTTTACTTTTTTTTATTAACTACAGTATTTAATTTTATTCAAGACAATATATTTTTTTGCGTAATTTACATTTTTTTCATACCTGTACAGTATTTTAATTACTATCGCTGTTTGAGACATCAGAATCCTCATAATGTGATATGATGTGAGGTACTGTAGCTTCTCCTAAATAAAGTCAAGCGGAAATACAACTAAAACGTTTTCCAATCACTATTGATCCTTCCCGTTTCGCTAAGCGATCTAAAATTGAAATTTTTGTTTACAAAGAAATTCATATTCTTGAATGTTTTTTTTTTTCTCTCCGTTAGAGTAAACTAAAAGTTTAAAATAAAAATAAAAACTTACACTTATGATAATAAAAAGACACTGACTCACCACTGTTGGCAAAATTTAATTAAAACTAACAATTAAAAATTAAATTCTTATTTTTGTCTTTAATTTTTTAATTTTCAATTCTTTTTAAAAATCAAATTTCATCATTTCACATTACCTCATTACATAATTTTTAAATTGTTAATTACATTAAAAATCAGATTTTCATTGTCAAATTTAATTGTGCCCACCACTGTTACTTACTGTTTAAAAATAAACTTATGACCACTAAATGATTAATTCATTACGTATTCATTTTATAAAAAGCAAAAATATAACATGATTTAAAATGCAAAATAAACAACATACATCATATAGGCATCTATAACATTTGAACAGATTTACATTATAATCTTATAAAATTTATTACTTGCAGACACTAAATGATTGATTAATTACGTATTCTTTTTATAAAAAGCAAAAATAGAACATGATTTAAAATGCAAAAACAACAACAAACATAGTATTTTTCATCTATAACGTTTGGACAGATTTACATTATAGTCTTGTAAAATTTAATGTGTGTATATAAAATGGGGAAATCCTGATTTTAGGTGAATTGTGAACTTTTTTATTACATAAAATCTATTACAATACTATTATAAAGTACTGAAAATATTGAAATTATTAGAAGGAAGTCAAACTCCAATAATGCACTATTACTTTAAATATGATGTAAGTGTGCGAAATTTATAATATTTAAATTGTTAGTGCATTATTGGAGCTCAACTTCTGATCTAATAATTTTTATTGCATAAAAGAAAACCGCATTATCATGTTTAGTACAGAAAACCTCCCATGATGCTTCAGGTTGGCCTATATAAATCAGAATTTAGGTTAAAAATATGATGACTACTCTTATCTTTATAAAGTCTCTACTTCAGTTTGGGTTTGAGAGTTTTCTCTGTACTCAGCACACTAATGTTGGGTTATTATAAAGTCAGTAAGGCACATATGTTAAAAAGATGAATTTTTTTTCTATTTAATTTCATACAATATATGCACTTAATAAATAAATTTAAATGTTACAAATAATTTCTATTAATTCATAGTATTATCACATAGCAAAATATTTTGTGAGTGTTAATGTATGTAAGAAAGTCATGAATTTAAAAGTAAACAAAATAACATCTTGACTCTTTTAAATCAAGATGCTTCAAATTGACTTATATATATCAGAATTTAAATTAAATATAAGACACCACTCTTATCTTTATAAAGTATCAAACTTGTGTTTGCTTTGAAAGTTTCCTTCATAAAAAATATTATATTTGTATTAAATCTCCAAAAATATGTAGAAATAAAATTAGTTATATTTATACTACAAACTCTTAAATATTGCTAAACCCCATAAAGTGATACAAAACCAATACTACAGATATCTCCAGAAAAATACTAAAATGGACACTTGATCAAGTTAAAAAATTCTATGAAATTATGATATGAATATCCTGTGGTATTACTTACCATTTGTAGCTGTTGAGGCTTAATTTAACTTTTTTGTAGAAGCTTATGTGACCTTGCATGGACAATTGACATCACTCTAATTCTGATATTTTTAATGTTAGGTTAGCCATTTTACAGTTATTGGCTAGGTTTGTGATTTAATGTAATGTAATGTGATGTATCATGGCTTCTCCTTAAATGAAGTCAAGAATATCTCAGCAATTATGCCCAGCTAAACCTGTTGGTCACTTTCTTTTACATTCCCCACTCTAAATTTACCCATAATCTGCTCTATCCTATTTCCACAAAATAATTTTTGTCAACTCTATAACCATTATATCTAAATTCCCCTTATCTTTTCCCAAACCCAGCATAAAAAACAATAATTCACTTTCTGTATAATCACTCTTTTCATATTTATTTTTCCACAACTTCATTATATGTACCCTTTCTGTTTTCAAACATTTACATTCAATTAACAAATGCCTAATATTTTCAATTCCTTCCTTACATAATTTACAAAATAAATAACCCATATTTTTCCATTTACATGTATATTCTTTTGTAGCTAAAGATTCCGTTCGAGCCTTAAACAATAAACTACTTTCCTTACTATTATCATATATTAACTCACACCTAATATTCTGTTTATTTCTATATATATTTAAACTCTTTTTACTCTCCATACTATTTCTCTATCTCTCTAACTCCCTAGTCTTTATTAATAAATTTATTAATTTATTTATTTTTTAAAAGGTCTGTAAGATGCTGCCCTCTCTTGAATTATTTTGCAAGTAAAAAATCAATAAAACTGTCAGTAAACCTAAACAAAAAAGAAAGCTTGTCGGTGATTGGCTCTCAGCCATCAAAGACATTCTGATTGGCTGGAAAGGACAAAGAAACCACATAATCAAAGAAAATAAAGAAAAATGCTAAGGTTTTTATTTCGAATATGATAAACAAATGTTTTAAACTATTATAAAAGTATTTTTTGAGAAATTATAAATAATTTTCATAAAATATGCTAAAAAACAAAATTATTTTAGAAAAATATTAAAGATTTTATTAAAAATATTTAAGATTTTAGCAAAAAAAATATTTACTTTTCCATAATGTAAAAGTAAAAAAAAAAAATTACATCAGCAACTCTTTTTAATTTGTTACTAATATTCACTTTTGAATTTGCTGAAATTGAATATTTTATAATAAATAAATAGAAATTTATTTTTGAAAGAACTTTCGTTCACTTTCATAACCTTACAAATTATTAATATACTTTTTATAAATGAATCTAAGTGAATATGATATTAAAAGTGGAATATATTTTGACAATTGACTTTGTCTTCAGTTTGTGAGTTGGCCAATTAAAAGCTTTGATTTTTAACTCACTTGCCCAATAATATAATTAGCGGTCAAAAAGTTAAAATGTAAAACATGGAGATGCAAAAATTATTTAATTCAAACATTAAAATAAAAAAATTAAATTACTTATAAATAGCTCATGCTTTTAAGAGTTTATATATTTGCATATTATATTTTGTTGCTCTTCATAATTAAAAGCTAAGAATTAAAACAATGTCAAATATTTCCAATATTTGAAAAAAAATTCAAGCAGGTCAAAAATAATTTATGAGAATTTTGTTTAGTTAAACAATCAATAGAAATTAAGATTTTATCCTTTATGTGCTCATTTATCTTCATGTGTTTTCTGTCTACGTTAATTAACTGTAAATACTTTTTAATAAATGGTAAAAAAAATTAACTAAGTAAGTATTTTTAAAACATATATCACTATCTATTTTGCATCATTGAGCAGACACCAATGCAGTCTGAAATTCAATCCTATCATATACATTGTAATAAATATCTAACGTGCAAAATTTGAAGAAAATCCATTTGACAAAATTATTTTAAAACAAGTTTTAAAATTTGACCCAAATAAACAAACAAACAGAATTTATATGTTAAATAAAAGTACTTAAAAACAAACTCAGATACTAAATGATTTTTTCAAAAAAGTTATAATGGTAATCAAAAACAAATCAATCTCAGAGGATTGTGAATAATCAATATCAAGACAAAGAAAGCCAGAAGAAAAAAATTTAATGGAGAAGTTAATATTTAAATATATAACTAAACTGTCAAATAGCAAAAAAATGAAGTTGACAATAGTGGCAAAATAGATAATTGTGATAAAAATGATTCTGAACAATTTATAAGATATTAAACTTCAAAAAAATAAAGGCAAAATTATATTTAAAATTTATTTATAAATTTTAAGGATCTCTATATTATTATATAAGATTATAGACAATATTATATTTTTTTTATCAAAAAGATCCAGTATAAGTTAAACTAAATTTTATATGATTACCATATCCTAGTCTTATACAAGCTGCTGAAACAGTGGAATACTCTATGTACAGCAATGCCATCCAGTACAAGTCTTATTAATTAATTACACACAAACATTTTTTTCATTCATTGATTATTAAGGCCTGAACTTGGTGGCAACTGTATAGAGGTTTGTTACAGTTTATCCTGAATTTCTGATTAATCACAAACAAAAAATAACCCTTATCATTACAAGTGGTAAGTGCATTAATCTACTTCAAAAAGATATGATTTATTATTTTAGTTACATTTTTTAAAAATAAAATAGATTATGTGATTGAACAAATAAAGACTTTGAGATTGGAAAAGCAGGAATAATTTTAATACATTAGGTCAAAAAAAAACAAAATTTATAAAAAAATAAAAACAATAGTATAAATGTTTCCAACAAAATTTGTTAATGAAGATTTTTTGTGATATATTTTTGAAAGATTAATTGCAAGTGTATATTGTTTTGTTAATAATAATTTACCTTTCAAATGTGCTCTAGTGAATTTTTTGAAAATGAGAATGAACACTTTCTTCAGCCAACTGAAATTATTAATTTGATCTTTATTTTAGAAAACATGTGAGATGAACAATAACTGATGAAAAAAAATGGAAAGGAAATTTTAAAGAGTTATAAAATATGTTAGATAATTTCTATTATGTCAAAATAAATTCTATTAAACAATTCAAAACAAAGCAAAACTCTCCATATAGTAGTGTCATCTTGTGCTAACAAGAGCAATCAATGGATGCCAGAAGGCTTGTGCATAAAAAATCTATCTAGTGCCTACTCATCCAATATTCCCAGACTAGTTTCTGGCTTGTGTCCTTCATCAGTGAAGAGCCATGGATCTGAGAGCACTGCACCTAGTTCTTAAAATCTAGTGCAACCCTCCAGCATCCACCTTTAAACTCTATTTAACTACAAAACTATGAGAATGAAATTCAAAACACAATTAATATTTTCAATCCAAGCTCAATAGCTTATATAGTCATATGGATCTGAACTCAATTCAGCACCCATACATTTTGGTGTCCTTGGCTCTTTAACAACCATAGCCACCACTATCCTATTAGGCAGGATTGGTGTTAAACCACTAAACATCACATGATCACTATTTCATACTAGCACATAATTGTCTCCATATAATAGTGCCATCTTGTGCTAACAAGAGCAATCAATGGATGCCAGAAGGCTTATGCATAAAATCCCTATCTAGTGCCTACTCATCCAATATCACTAGACTAGTTTCTGGCTTGTGGCCTTCATCAATGAGGAGCCTTGGATCTGAGAGCACTGCATCTATATCTTAGGATCTAATGCAACCTTCCAGCATCCATGATTGCTCTTGTATATGGAGAGTTTTGCTTTGTTTTGAATTGTTTAATAACAATTATGTGCTAGTATGAGATAGTGATCATGTGATGTTTAGTGGTTTAAAATAAATTCTACTATGAAATAATTAATAATAAATAAAAGCATGATAATATTCAATAATTATTTATTATATGACAGAAAAAAGTTAGATAAAGAAGATATCCTTATTTTCCATATTCTATCAGAAAAAAACGTGAATAAAAATTATATAAACAAAATGAAAGGTTTTTTTTAAATTTCCATGCAGATACTACAGTGCCTTTTTAACTAACTGGCTTGATGTTAAAATAAAATTAAAAGTTTAAGTTATATATATATATATATATATATATATATATATATATATATATATATATATATATATATATATATATATATATATATATATATATATATATATATATCCACAGATGGCGTCCTACCAAGACTGCCAATCAAGCGTATGTTTTGTTTACATAAACGTCAGAGTAGTTAGTATTCACTATCTCTAACTATAATTCCACTTTCAGATCATGATTTCAAGCTATTTGCTATCATCAGTGAAAGACAGGAATAAAGAAACTAGATCTGAATACAAACTCTGAGCGTTTATGAAACAATTTCTATTCAGCTTGCAAGCGTGAATTTTTTAGACACGTAATGTCTTCAAACTCAGCATAACAAACCAGATAGCTACATGGGTCTGATCTCAGTTCAGCATCACCACATAGTAGAAGCCTCTGCAATCTATATCATTGCAAGAAAGACCTCAAAGGTACATTTATGATAAACAAAAATGCAAGTTAAAAAACTTGCTAACGCTTGTATTTATGTCCACAGATGGCGTCCTACCAAGACTGCCAATCAAGCGTGTTTTGTTTACATAAACGTCAGAGTAGTTATCATGATTTCAAGCTATTTGCTATCGTCAGTGAAAGACAGGAATAAAGAAACTAGATCTGAATACAAACTCTGAGCGTTTATGAAACAATTTCTATTCAGCTTGCAAGCGTGAATTTTTTAGACACGTAATGTCTTCAAACTCAGCATAGCAAACCAGATAGCTACATGGGTCTGATCTCAGTTCAGCATCACCACATAGTAGAAGCCTCTACAATATATATCATTGCAAGAAAGACCTCAAAGGTACATTTATGATAAACAAAAATGCAAGTTAAAAAACTTGCTAACGCTTGTATTTATGTCCACAGATGGCGTCCTACCAAGACTGCCAATCAAGCGTGTTTTGTTTACATAAACATCAGAGTAGTTAGTATTCACTATCTCTAACTATAATTCCACTTTCAGATCATGATTTCAAGCTATTTGCTATCGTCAGTGAAAGACAGGAATAAAGAAACTAGATCTGAATACAAACTGAGCGTTTATGAAACAATTTCTATTCAGCTTGCAAGCATGAATTTTTTAGACACGTAATGTCTTCAAACTCAGCATAGCAAACCAGATAGCTACATGGGTCTGATCTCAGTTCAGCATCACCACATAGTAGAAGCCTCTGCAATCTATATCATTGCAAGAAAGACCTCAAAGGTACATTTATGATAAACAAAAATGCAAGTTAAAAAACTTGCTAACGCTTGTATTTATGTCCACAGATGGCGTCCTACCAAGACTGCCAATCAAGCGTGTTTTGTTTACATAAACGTCAGAGTAGTTAGTATTCACTATCTCTAACTATAATTCCACTTTCAGATCATGATTTCAAGCTATTTGCTTTCGTCAGTGAAAGACAGGAATAAAGAAACTAGATCTGAATACAAACTCTGAGCGTTTATGAAACAATTTCTATTCAGCTTGCAAGCGTGAATTTTTTAGACACGTAATGTCTTCAAACTCAGCATAGCAAACCAGATAGCTACATGGGTCTGATCTCAGTTCAGCATCACCACATAGTAGAAGCCTCTGCAATCTATATCATTGCAAGAAAGACCTCAAAGGTACATTTATGATAAACAAAAATGCAAGTTAAAAAACTTGCTAACGCTTGTATTTATGTCCACAGATGGCGTCCTACCAAGACTGTCAATCAAGTGTGTTTTGTTTACATAAACGTCAGAGTAGTTAGTATTCACTATCTCTAACTATAATTCCACTTTCAGATCATGATTTCAAGCTATTTGCTATCGTCAGTGAAAGACAGGAATAAAGAAACTAGATCTGAATACAAACTCTGAGCGTTTATGAAACAATTTCTATTCAGCTTGCAAGCGTGAATTTTTTAGACACGTAATGTCTTCAAACTCAGCATAGCAAACCAGATAGCTACATGGGTCTGATCTCAGTTCAGCATCACCACATAGTAGAAGCCTCTGCAATCTATATCATTGCAAGAAAGACCTCAAAGGTACATTTATGATAAACAAAAATGCAAGTTAAAAACTTGCTAACGCTGTATTTATGTCCACAGATGGCGTCCTACCAAGACTGCCAATCAAGCGTGTTTTGTTTACATAAACGTCAGAGTAGTTAGTATTCACTATCTCTAACTATAATTCCACTTTCAGATCATGATTTCAAGCTATTTGCTATCGTCAGTGAAAGACAGGAATAAAGAAACTAGATCTGAATACAAACTCTGAGCGTTTATGAAACAATTTCTATTCAGCTTGCAAGCGTGAATTTTTTAGACACGATCTCTTCAAACTCAGCATAGCAAACCAGATAGCTACATGGGTCTGATCTCAGTTCAGCATCACCACATAGTAGAAGCCTCTGCAATCTATATCATTGCAAGAAAGACCTCAAAGGTACATTTATGATAAACAACAATGCAAGTTAAAAAACTTGCTAACGCTTGTATTTATGTCCACAGATGGCGTCCTACCAAGACTGCCAATCAAGCGTGTTTTGTTTATCATAAATGTACCTTTGAGGTCTTTCTTGCAATGATATAGATTGCAGAGGCTTCTACTATGTGGTGATGCTGAACTGAGATCAGACCCATGTAGCTATCTGGTTTGCTATGCTGAGTTTGAAGACATTACGTGTCTAAAAAATTCACGCTTGCAAGCTGAATAGAAATTGTTTCATAAACGCTCAGAGTTTGTATTCAGATCTAGTTTCTTTATTCCTGTCTTTCACTGACGATAGCAAATAGCTTGAAATCATGATCTGAAAGTGGAATTATAGTTAGAGATAGTGAATACTAACTACTCTGACGTTTATGTAAACAAAACACGCTTGATTGGCAGTCTTGGTAGGACGCCATCTATGGACATAAATACAAGCGTTAGCAAGTTTTTTAACTTGCATTTTTGTTTATCATATATATATATAAGCCAACAATGATATGACTAAGAATCCATTAAAAACAATTTATTATTTTTTTAAAGAATTCTTCAAATTAATCTGTAGATTATTTTGTCCAATGTTCCTGCTATTGATTTAATTTAGTCATCAATGATTGTGTTTTTTGTTCTGATAAAATCATTTTTTTTTTTTTTTACATTCAAGAATTATCTTCTTCAATAGCTTTTGCAAAGGAGGAAATATTTTAGTACTTAAAATTGTTAGTGCAAATCATTGATCAATTAGAATTAGTGACTAGTATACTATTAGGTATTAATTATCACAAATCATTAATGTGTTAAATGCAAAAATAATAAAAGAATAATAAAAATGTCAACATGAGACTGAATGTTTACATGAAAACATAACTACATACAATTTTCACATAAATGTCATTTAATCTGACATGATTACAAAGTAAATGTTATATATAAATGATTTTAGAACAAAATTGAAAGTTTAAAATTTGATTTAATGTCTAAAAATTTAAAAGAGTATTTTAAAATTTACAGACAGTAAAGATTTTTAAATTATTTAAAATCAGCAAGTTACATATGATAAGTATTAAATACAGAATCTGTATTCTCATCAATAAAATTAGGAAAAAAAATATTAATTATGAATATATAAGTCAGCATTTATTTTTTATAGCGTCTGTATACAATTGTAATCACATTCATATCGGCTTGCACAATTTGGTTTGAAAAAAGCAGATATGAATGTGATTAATTATGAATGTAATGGTGAAAAAGAAACAATTTAGATTTAACTTTATTTAACTTTGTATTGAATGTAACACTTCACTGCATAAGAAATTCAAAAATTTAAAGGAACATGATGACATTATCTTTCAATATAATGTATTCAATGTAATATATATATATATATATATATATATATACATATATATATATATATTATATATATATATATATATATATAGTAAAGATATACTTGATGTTAAAGAATAAAGGTAAAACTTATCTACAACTGATTTTAAAAGTGATGTCATAAATTTATGCCTTATTTTATCAAATGAAAATAAAAATCCACAAGAAATATTAAATTCTCTAGGTGAAAATGATTTTCAAGATTTGTTTCTAAATACTATTGCTTCTCAGAGAATTATTCTAACATTTATTATAGCAAAATCATTTTTTTAAACTTCAATTTAAAAAAAAAAAAAAACATATTAACAAATACCAACCCAGGATCTATTAAGCGATTTAACAATTTTTATAAAAAAGACTATACCTAAAATAATAAATTATAAAGAAGCTATCAAAATATTTTGCAGTAATAGAAGCCTCGAGAATGATTTATTATGTATTATATAATAATGAAAATAAGTTCCAGCAATAGGTATACATATATATTTCTTGAGGTTGTTTTTTTTTAAATTATTATCACATATTAAATTATTTCATTTAATTATTCTATATTTTTTTAATAAGAGGTTATTTTTATTTAAAGTATATATATTTTAACTTAATATATATTTTCTTGTTACATCTGTTGCTTTATTCATTTAACTATTTTAAATAAGTGTTGTCATAGTCTTTTCAGTAATTTTAATGGGGGATAATTTTTAACTCTTGCTTCAGGTGAGAAGTTGTAAGTCACTCACGCCAAAAATCCCCGGTCATTCTTTTTCCAATATTGGCTAATAAAATTTTTACGACATGAATTATAAAATCGAATTATCCTTATAATACTAAAATAATTCGTTTATTTTTTTTTTTAATTCTAAGGCAACATATAATTTGCTTATACTGAATGATTTTTTTTTTTTTTTTTTTTAATAAATAAATTTGTGGTGCGGTAGATTTTTTTCCATTGATATAATGACTTTTTTTTCTTAATGCAATCAATGTACAAAATGATTAAACAAAGTATTATATCGTGCCTTTTTAATGGTTGTATAGATATACAAGCAAATGCAAACGTTTCAAATACCGTATAGACAATTATCAACCTCATTCAATCAAATTGATTTTTGAGAAAATTGATTTTTTTTTTTGATCAATTTTAAGTGGAAATTGAGAAACCCCTAGAGAATATTTTAGTAAGCTTTTGTACTCTTAACTTTACTGTTTTTTAACAAATTTACTTTACATGCATTTGACAGGATTAAATTTGAGAACTGATTTATTCAAGACGAATTCAATTGAATGAGTCCTATTGAAAAATAGCGCATCCAGCTTCTCCAAGGAATTAAAAGCAATAATGTTTACTAAAAGATAAAATAAAAAATAAAACACAGCAAAGCAATTTTAATCTTTATTTTTTTTTTTTGCATTATTCAACAATAACGTTTTAAAATATATTGTAATAAAACATTCTCCACACTTGTACATATATGTTAGTTTATGCATATATACTATTCCGTTATTATTATTATTATTATTATTATTATTATTATTATTATTATTATTATTATTATTATTATTATTATTATTATTATTATTATTATTATTATTATTATTATTATTATTGTTATTATTATTATTATTATTATTATTATTATTATTATTATTATTATTATTATTATTATTATTATTATTATTATTATTATTATTATTATTTTGTAATTCCATCCTCTCCATTAATATTTTCTAAATTGTTTCAATACAGTTGATAATGTAGAGAATGTTAGGATAAGATGACTCTTCTTTTTCCTTATAAGTGATTTCATTCTGCCTACAAATATTAGTGAATATAAAAACTTGTCTCATACTGAAACAAACAGTATAAGAATACTCAATACACGTGCCCACGCATAATGCCTTCACTGATATATAAATAATAATACATTTCAAAGTTATATTGATAATAATAGTGTTTTATTTAAATAGTAAACAATAATAAATATATGTGAAATCCTGACCATTGAGAATTTTATTTGATTACATTTGTTATGTCTTAAAATTCTAAAATCTATTATGTAACATAACTTAATTATCATGTAATATTATTATAATTAAAATCAAGATGTAATTTTAATAAAATATTCTCACTGAGATAAAATTAATTTTTAATATATTATCAGCAGCAGCAGTTGCAGCCATTCACAAATGATTATATATATATATATATATATATATTAATACACACACACACACACATATATATATATATATATTGAAATAATAAAATTAACCATTTACAAACTAGTATAGACAATCCTTAAATCCACAGAAGTACTTTCCGTTAATTTCTTAAACCTGCTTCAATTTAATGGCAGATGAGGCAGGTTTAAGAAATTAACCAAAGTACTTCTGCAGATTTAAAGATTGTTTATAATAGTTTGTAAACCGTTAAATTTATTATTTCAATTATAATTACAATTTTATTTTAATTAATGGACATTATATATATATATATAAATATATATATATATATATATATATATATATATATATATATATATATATATATATATATATATATATATATATATATATATATATATATATATATATATAAATTGGTCACAAACCTTACTTTGACAATGCAAAAATGCTTGCTAATTTGGAGAGATATGATTTGAGAACCATGAGACAGTCAATTGAAATATTAAAAAGTCCTACTGATTTAAATAGGGTTGATGAAGCACAACATATTCCAGCCTTATGGAAACAACTCATTTTAACTGTTTTCTAATATTGACTTTAAATTAATGGGTGGTAAAACTAAAAGAAATATACATTTTGATAAAACTTATATTCTGAATACTAAACTATTTCAAACTGATTCTCATGTTTCATCTCACAATCAGTCATGTTACAGTTTGTGATCAAATGAATTTTCTTTCAAGAGTTCACCATGACTTTGGCAAAAGCTAGTTCATCAAAATATCAGTATATAAAAGAAAATAATATACAGTTTTACCCAAACAATAATATATATATATATATATATTATAACTTTTTGGGCTATACCATGTATTGTTTTTCATTAAACACTGATATTTTGACGGAATAGCAACCGCCATTATCAAGGTTACCTTTTGAAAGAAGAACCATTAGATATTAAAAAATAACATGACTGTGTGTGAGATGAGAAATGAGATTCAAGTTTGTTTGTTTTTTTAAGGTCTAACAATTTTTCTTTCAAAAGTTAACCTTGATAATGGCGGTTGCTATTCCGTCGAAATATCGGTGTTTAATGGAAAACAATACACGGTATAGACCAAAAAATTATAATTTATCTACATCATATAACTGTAAAAACATTAAGTATAATATATATATATATATATATATATATTGTAATGGAATGTATCTTTATATATGATCTCAAATGAAAACAAACATATGAACTTTTGCAACAATAATCATTAGTTAACCAGGTTTCTAACTTTGAGGCACCAAATGTAATGGAAAATATCTTTATTATACCAATCATCAGTTAACTGGGACCTACAGTTTGTGGTGCCAAATGTAATGGACAATATATCATATAAACATATTACACATCAAATGTAATGGAACATCAATATATGAGAAGAAAATAATGCTTCAAACATTGGATGATAAATGCAATGCAATATATGTAATCTAAATGAATCCAATTGTTGAGAAAGCCTAATATAATAAATTGTATAATTTAAATGAAGAAAGATAAAATTATCCCAGTTATATTTAAATAAATTGTTTATATGCCCTTCCAACTAGCTATATGCAAAATAAATCTAAAATCATACAGAGCAATGAGATCTATCATTATAACTTATTTTCAAGGTTGATATGACTAACTAATCAAATATAAATATCAGAAACAAAGGGAATTCTATTAAATCCAATATACACATCTAATAAGTAAATTTATGTATATTTAGACATATCAATGAACAATAATATGTGTAAGTAACTTAAAGACTAAATAATAAGTGAAATACATAGTTATCCTCTATTAAATTGTGAGTTCAATTAATTTCATAATGACTTTGGCACTAAAAGAAAAATAAGAATAAAATATTAATACTCTTTTCAAATAAATTACAAAGGCAGTACTTATAAAACAAATAGTACATCCTTTATTTTTTATATTATGGTTTAAGTTTAGGTAATATCAATGTTTTAAATACAAACCCAAATAATAAATATACATATATACTTGCAATAAGTATATATATATATATATATATATTAAATAGATAAAGACATATTTGTGCTTAACAAGTATGCATTAATATAAACACAAATCCATATTTATATTTTTCAAACATTCAAATATATATTTATATATATATATATATATATATATATATATATATATATATATATATATATATATATATATATATATATATATATATATATATATATATAATATAAATTATTGTTTTGGTCTGCATAAGAATTATTACATGAAGTTAAATAAAAAATGAAAATAGATAAATTAATAATAAAAAAATTTTATAATAAAATTTTGCGAATATAAATTTCATTTATTAAAATATACATAACAACTCATATGCAACCCAAACTTATAAGCCATATTTTAGAATTTTAAATTACTTAAGTGTTAACTTTGACACCTGTTAGATGGTTATTGCTGTTATAAAACAAAACACTTGATTTGAATCGAATGATATTTATAAAAACGTTTTATTTTTATAATGAAAAATAAAAGTGAACAAAAAATTATCAGTCTCAAAAATATATTTATATATCATATATATATATATATTGTAATGGAACGTACTTGCTGCATTCCATTTAAATTGAAGAAAGAAGGCCCCAAACATTGGGAAAGCCAAATATAATGGAATGTATCTTTATATATGAT